>JAOEGT010029750.1:0-10118 GCA_025447795.1 Speoplatyrhinus poulsoni | reverse complement strand
CCCCTTCAATGACAGAGGGCGCTCCCTAAGAAGCTCCGCCCCCTTCAATGACAGAGGGTGCTCCCTCAGAAGCTCCGCCCCCCTTTAATGCCATAGGGTGCTCCCTCAGAAGCTCCGCCCCCTTCAATGCCATAGGGTGCTCACTGAGAAGCTCCGCCCCACACATTGGAAACCGATTGCCAAAGCTGGGATAGTGTTGAGTGGTGCGGCTTGCACCACTTTGTTTGTGTTCCCATTTACAGAGCCAGGGCTGCGTAGAAACACCAGATTATTTCTTTCACAAAACAGAACTAGTGGGCCGTTAACGTAGATATTTGACAAAAAGAGCGGCCATTTGAAATTGCTGACTAAGCCTTTATGGTGGGACAACTGGCACCTACTTTATTATATACTGTAGGGCAGGCCTGTTCAATTGGCGGCCTACGGGCCAAATGCGGCCCACCAACTGCCCCCATGTGGCCCATGAGGGGATTGCACTCTTGACCACTATACATTAGCTCAATATACTATATTGTATATACTGTAAGAACACCGCATTGCAAGCTGGACACGTGTGGGCGTGGCTGCTATTTTGTTGTGCAAAAGACTTTAGCGGCATCCTATAATTTTACAGAAAACCTTCACCATTGACTTAACACACTGAACATTAACCAAGCTGCTGGTGGATGCTCTTGTAAATATGCTCACGTAAATAATTGCGGAAAATACGTGGCCCTCCTACAGTTTCTCTTGTTAAAATCTGGCCCACCTGAATATGTAACTGAAGAGCCCTGCTGTAGGTAGGGTGGCTGGGATCTGCAGTGCTTGGCAGCAGCTAATGTAGTGGGCCTTGTTCTGACATGAACGTCATCATAGGGCCAACACAGGTGTAGCAATTAAAAACTCCATTCAGAACACCATCAATAAAACGGCTGTATTAATTATTATAATAAAGAAATGCTGCACTTGGTTTTGTGCACAATGGCAACCAAAGTATGTGAAGTTAAACTAATTTCAGTCTTTAACGAATAGAAAACTGAACAGGGAACACGTATCTTTTATTAAAATAATAATTTGTGATAATTGTCTCTGTCATGGTGTGCTAATAATTAAAGTTATATAAATGAGAGAGACTTCTACAAACTCGTCTTTCATACCATTTAGGTGCCTAAATGGTATGAAAGACGAGTGTGTTCAGGGATAGAATACATATTTGGCCATGAATGGCTTAAAGAACACACTTGAGCAAGAGAATTCGCACATGACAAGACAAATACAAGTTATTCACCTTCCGTTTCAAGATATTTGGTTTGTGAATTTGGTTACATACAATTTGTGATGCGGCCTGTCCTTTGATTATGAGCCTTTCTCAGTGCCACGGGGTGATCACAGCAGACAGACTTATACCATCCACTGTGGAATCAAACTCTATCTGCCTTATGTAACGCAACGCAAGATACTTTGCTTGTGCTCTCACATACAGTATATCCAGTATATATGCATTTGGCCTTTGGGGTTTGATTTGACTGTCTATAGAAGATGTGTTGCGATAAAGGAGAGTGGTGGAATGTCTGAAAAGCCTGTGTGTTATACATGTATGTTGTTCTATCACTATTGTACATATAGACTTTTTATAAGGTCAGATATTTTTGGGGACATGAATGCACCATGGCAATGTGTACCAGGAAATATTGTATATCAAACAAAATGCCCACAAACAGGACTGCATTGATACACAATAAACACAATAAAAACAACACTTAGTCATGTTTGTTTTGACATACAAAAAACCCCCAAAAAAACAGATAGTCGTTTCCAGATCTGAATGGCCACTGTGTCTGTCTGCCTGCCTGCCTGTCTGTCTGCCTGTCTGTCTGTCATAGGGAGAGGGCTCATGTCTAGTTGGCACTACAGAGGTTATTAACAGCTGCAAGTGCAACAAATGTGCAGTACTCATTTACACTGGTAATATGAAATCCTGACACACGCACACCCACAAGCACACACACCCACGCACACGCACACGCGCACACCGACGCACACTCACACATACGCACACGTACAGTACACACATCCCAAAATAACAACAGTCTAGTGCCGAGTTCCTTTTCCCTACCAAAAAATTGTCCCCTGTTGTCTCAACTGCAGGTTTTGTACTTTTCTATCCTGCTGTGATGCTGGTTATTACAGTGCAGGACTGTAGGTCCTAACGCTATCCTATGGCAGACATCATTCAGGAAATCAAGAAACGTCTGATTCAAGGTTGTTAGAAGCCTGATAACGACCCGTTCATTTGAATCAGGTGTGTTGGAGCAGGGAGAGATCTAAAACATGCAGGGTAGATGAGACTGTATACAGGCGTATCTACACCGCTAAAGAACACCACACAGATTCCACGTGAGCTTCTCTATGATTTAACTCTCACGGAGCAAGCTATGACATGGAAATAAAGATTATTATTATATACAAAAATAAAATATGAATTTGGGCTGTATTTGTGTACAGTTACAGCTAACTAAAGTTGTACACCAAAACAACACATCAAACTTTGTTGTAAACCAGAGTTGCAAACATCCAAACACACTTCTGTGGGTTTCTAATCTACCAACCGACAAATAAATCGCCACACATCGAGCAGGCCAACACTGGCTGACCTTTCACACCTGCCATGTTGTAACTCTCACCCCCAACTAGCCACATTATGCATAGTTCACACAAACGCGCTGCACATATTACATGACCGTCTTGACTTGTATCCGGGCATCCTGAAGAAAACTTTGTGCATTTCACACTACATGACACATTACAAGATGTTTCACAAGGAAGGATAGGCATATCACACAAACAGGATGTACATTCCACTGTAGCAGCAGTGTTCGCACCTTGTTAACTTGAAGCTGGTATATTTCACAACATGTCTTCTTTCGCTGCCAAACTGTCACACCACTGGTGTGGTTCGAAAAGTTAAGAATCATTCAAATGTGTTCAGTTGAATACTCTCATTGGCTGTACTGTACGTTGATGCAGCTGTCCATGGCCGTCACAACACCTTTAGCATTATAGGATAATACTGTAAACTCCCCGACAAGTCCATATATTTAACCTGCTCAAGTCAAATGTATTTATATAGTCCATAATCACACACACAGTCTCAAAGTTCATATGGAATTCCATATGGAAACAAACGACACCCCCTTCACTTCTCCGAATCTGCTAAATATAGTCGAGCGCTGCAACACGTGACTCTCTGTGTTGTGAGTTGTTCACATACGAAGCTGTTTGCCATTGGGTCCTTTCGGAACGGATGTCAATGTACACGTTTTTAATTTAATTTATCGGGTCAGGTGAAAAATACTTTGGTTAATTTTGGATCCAAAATGTACAAAAGTATTTTTGTGAAAACCTCTAGCGGAGACCCATCCACTGGCAATACATGGGATTCTGGGACCCACAGAATATTTTTACACCGCCCATTTCCGCCTGCAGCAAAATTTAAACCGCCCGCGTCCACAAGATTTGTATTTGGGTCACGGGTCTTGGTGCAAATTGCCGGGTACTTTAATTGGCTCACTCCCAATTAAATCCGTAAATATAAATTGAATCCGTAATTCCGGTGCAACGCTAGTGGAGTGATTTATTTATTAATTTCAAGTTTTCCATTTATTTTAAGGAGTAACCATAGCCTATTTACAAGACCTACAAACAACCAGAGTGTTGTCGTTAGGTTTCACAATAAATTCCTCTGTGTAAGTTTAACATCTGACTTGCTATTAGGGCTTTTCACACCGCATATTCTTATGCTTTTAGCTTTTAGCAGTGTGACAAGCCTAACTAAGTTATGTAGTTGGTCGTCATGCATGTTCCAGTAATCAAAATACCTCTCCTGTCAAGTAGGTGGGCCTTGGCGCAGTTAGCCAGCACTGTGTCCCAGCAGTTACAGTTACTTAAAGTGTACCTGCACCCCAGCGCTGAGCCTGACCCAACCTTTAAAGTGTAACTGCACCCCAGCTCTGAGCCTGACTCCACCTTTAAAGGGTAACATCACCCCAGCTCTGAGCCTGACTCCACCTTTAAAGTGTATCTGCACCCCAGCTCTGAGCCTGACTCCACCTTTAAAGTGTACCTGCACCCCAGCGCTGAGCCTGACCCAACCTTTAAAGTGTAACTGCACCCCAGCTCTGAGCCTGACTCCACCTTTAAAGTGTAACTTTAAAGTGTAACTGTGTGTGAGTGTGTGTGTGTACGTGCATACATGTGCATGCGTGTTTGTGCATGTATGTGAGAACGTGTGTGTGTGTGTGAACCATAGGTGTGAACGTGATTGTGTGTGAGTGCGTGTGTGTTAGAGTCCATGTGCGTGCGTGTGCGTGTGTGCGTGAGTGCTCAAGTCATTTTCCATCCCAGTTCGTCTCCAGCACCACCAGGCTTGTGGCTTGACTGGCAGCGATAAACACAGCCTGTCTGGGTGCCTTATTTTCCCCCCAGATGATTGACAGCTGATATAGCCTGTATTTTCCTCTCTCGCTGAAGATCGGCCAGCTTCCTTCTGTTCTGTCTTTCTATTCTAACATTGTTTAGCAAGGTTATTTTTCTCAACAGCAAAATGCATTGTCTTTCCTTGAACAGTTTCTTTCAAGTTCTGCCAGAAACCATGGTAACGAGAACATTTAAAGAAAAAACAAATCATTATAGGCAAGGTCAGAAAGTAAACGTTTCTTCAATATTCTTGATGGTGTATAAGTGAGATGTACAAAACATGGTTAGAGTCCTTTGATTCTGGTTTTATTCCTTTATGTATAACTAGGTGGCGTTATGATGAACATCACAAGGTGGTTGGTGTCAGCACTTCATATGATTTTTCATTTGAGAAAAAAAAAAAAAAAAAATTAAAATCCTTACAATTAAAAAAAAGCATACACGTTCCGTTATTGAAATAAAAATGCATCTTTATTGGAGCAACTGGAGTTCTTTCTTCTTCTTGGCTTTTGCTGTCAAAACTGTATGCTTTATACATCAGATGGCAGAACAGTCCAGTCTGCCTTAGCCTTCTTTCATCGGAATATATAAGCTATAATACAATAAGATACTGTAGACTGCTGCAAGCTATAATAAATAATTTATAATTATTTGGCAGAATATCAAAATATGAAGAGTTTGAATGTCAAAACTAGCACTGATTAGCATATACTATATAAGAGACTAATATAAACCTTTAAAACATACATTTGTTTTTCCACAATGTGTAAAAATGTACAAATTGCTGACAAAAAAAAACTAAACAAACCAATTTAACAGATAATGATAACAGCTTCCAATGTGACTATAGTTGGACTAGAACTACTAGTTCTAGTCCAACAACCACTTCATGTGGACTTCACATGAAGTGGTTGCTTTTAAATAATAAATGTTGTGTAACTATGTACACAGTTCTGAAGAATAAACATTGGTATGCCAGTGGAGCACAGCTTTACCCATTTATTTCCCCTTCCTTGTCAGGTATTAAAGCAGGCAACGTTCTGATCACAAAGGCTTCCTTTCTCATGTCTGGCCACCACAACACGCCAGTAGTTCAATTAAATTGAAATGAAAGTGCACGACTCTCAAAGCCAGCTTCATTTGTGAGTCGTCTTGATCCTGTTTTACAGGATACTGTATTTGTTCACAAAGTCTCCTAGCTCGACATGTAAGGTCAGGTCAAATTTATTTGTATAGCCTGCACAATTCCAGCCTCAAAGGGTTTCTCAAGCCCACAGAGAACACAGGAAATTAAACAACCCCGATCCCTAACCTCAAACCTCATTTGGACAAGGCAGCGAGGAGGAGATTTGACAGACTACAGGATGCTATTCCAACCATGAGAGAGAGTCTCAACGTGTTAAGATGATGGGTCTGATGTTGCACTTTGAAGATTACTGCTTCAAGTTGGCATGACACTGTTAATGTCACCATGCTGTTAGAGTTATAATTATGGTTTAATGAGATAATTATTTTTGGTCAGTAGCATGCCAGCCAATAAATAAATGCTCTGTTGTGGGAAAGAGCCATGGGACCATTTTGATTTACTAAGTATTGTTGATTAACCATTTGTGCATATTATGCTTATATGACCCCTTAGATGGGAAAGTAATTTGATCTTAAATCCAGCAATGGCATCATAGCTCTATGAGCTAGAGACTCCAGATGCCTAATTTATTGACAACAGACACACAGTACAGTAACAGCTCATGAAAAATCATCGCCCACTTTTTATGTGGTATGTTTCATCAAAGGAATTTTTGGTTCTCAACGGCACCAAAAATATTAGACAGTTCAAACCAGTATGCCTCAGGCTCTCTCTGAGGCAAAATTCAAAGGCTCAACAATTGCAACAGTAAACTGATAGATATAAAATTGCTTTTTTTATCATGTACATCAAAGAAAATGATTTAGTTAATTGGACAGGTTTCACCGTGATATCAGCATTTATGAAAGCCAAATTATGCACTGCATCAGTCATTCATTTCCAGGAACAAAGTATATGTGGCACAAATAATTTGTGCAGAGGTCAAGGTTCATAGGTGTAGATTTAAGGGGGAATGCAGGGGATGTGTCCCCCTCAATATTTAGAACAAGTGGATTTGTCCCCCCTAATAAAAACATGAAAGACTCACTGGGGCTGCCCAGCGATATCGGAGTATTAGCCCTTTATGCGTATTAAACCGCTCATTGAACCATTTGACAGTATAGCCGTAACATAATACTGTTATGTCATCCATCCATACTCATCCGCTTATCCGGAGTCTGGTCGCAGGGGCAGCAGGTATAGCAGTGGGCCCCAAACTTTTCCTTCTCAAGCCACAAAGAAAGTTTTGACTCCACCTAGTCCTGGGTCTTCCCCGAGGCCTCCTCCCAGCTGGACGTGCCTGGAACACCTCCCTGTGGAGGCGCCCAGGGGGCATCCTTACCAGATGCCTGTACCACCTCAACTGGCTCCTTTCGACGCAAAGGAGCAGCGGCTCTACTCAGAGTTCCTCACAGATGGCTGAGCTTCTCACCCTATCTCTAAGGAAGACGCCCACCACCCTCCTGAGAAACCCCAATTCAGCCGCTTGTACCCGTGATCTTGTTATTTCGGTCATGACCCACCCTTCATGACCATAGGAACGAAAATTGCCCGGCAGATTGAGAGCTTTGCCTTCCGGATCAACTCTCTATTCCTCACCACGGTGCGATAAAGCGTTTGCAATACCGCTCCCGCTGCTCTGATTCTCCGGCCAATCTCCCGCTCAAATGTCCCCTCACTGGCGAACAAGACCTCGAGGTAATTGAACTCCTTCACTTAAGGTAAGGACTCATTCCCTACCCGGAGTAGGCACTCCATCGGTTTCCTGCTGAAAACCATGGCCTATAGTTAATAGTTGCTATTAATGTTTAAAAAAAATCATATAAGGCACCTTTGACTACCTTCACTCAGGTTCAAGACTGACATGGTTACTGTAGCCATGTAAAGTTACTAGAACATTTAAAGTATACAAATTAATTTAGATTCAGCTCAACCCATCACTGCAGGTGGAGCCTAACAGTTTAGTAAGATAAAGAAATGAACGGGAAGCTAAGCAACTGTCAGATGAGCCGAGTGTGAAAATGCTTTGAGCTGTTGTTATTAACAGTCTGTCAGTGTCACAGAGAAGCCTTCTGCTTTTTATGAACATTTGTCAGCCCACATTGGATACAACAGGAAGAATTAGGTTGTTGTGAGAATACATTTAACCACAGGACACGTAGGCACAGCAAAGGCCATATGGCCATGATGCTGAGTTTAGAGTTTGACAGAGTACAGATCACGTCTCATTTGCATGTTAAAGAGGGCATGTGTGTATATTGGTACAGTATGTGTCCTATTAAACAAAAAATGAATCAACCAAACACAATGGGTTGTCTTTGCAGGAAATTACTATTGTTTTCAATGTTTTTTCTACAAATATTTATTATATTACATTATATTAATTGCTAGTGTTACTCTTCGTCCAGTGGCAATGTGTGTTTGCCAAGAAATACCTCCTTACACAATTTGCTTGTGTTCACAAACGTTTGCAGCAAACTTAATGCAAACCTAAAACTGGTTGAATGTGTTTGCAAACGTTTGCAAACATTCTCTATGTTCACCAATTCTGAACGCACCTCTGATCACACACACAAGGCAGGTGTACAGAGTTCTGTTTAAACCAAGTGGGAACCTTCGGTGCTGAGAAATTAATCAAACCCGGCAGTTCCTCAAATTGCGGCTGGTTGCAAAAGGGAGTCAATCCCCATAGAATCCCATGTTAAAATGTCTGACTTGACAGAAAAAAGTAATAATGTAAGTAATAATGTAAATAATTGTCATGCCTGGTTCAAATAACGGTGTACATGCCAGGGATATATGATTGAGGTAGTGACTTTATATACAGTAGATATCTTGGAATTTTAATTGATAATGACCTGTGTTACAGGTCCAATATATTGCAGTATATCTGCAATAAGTTGCAGATGGGATTCTATTTTAGAGGCTCGTTTCTCTTTTAAAGCAAGAATATAGCTTATTTCAGCAGCTTTCATGCCCGTACTGGACTAGGGTGATATTTTTATATGAATGCCCATGCTCAGTGTTTGACGGCGCAATGAGATTTATTTTAAATCGTAAATCACTTACACGTCACTGCACTTTACACTCTGGGGTATGATGGCCTTCCCTAGCAACCTGAGTCACTGGTATACCATTATTTACTGTATAAAGCCATACTGGGTTTGCTACCTGCTTATTGAAGTTATTTTATTCTCCGAAGATGTGATGGGTACTGTCTCCGCTAACAGGATATTATTGATCTGACTGTTCCAAATGTAAGAACAGAATTTGGAAAAATTGCTTTGTTGTACTCAGCCCCATCAGCCTGGAACACCTTACAACAATGTTTTAAATTGAAAGAACGTGTCCCTCTTTGTATGTTTAAATCGTAGATGATTAAGACTCCTTAACTTGTTTCTGAGTCAGTTGTGTTAATTGTTGCTACATATTTATTTTATTACCTGTATTTGATTTTTTTATATCGTGCAATATAAACAAAAATACATGTGTCCCATTATAATGGATGGGGGCGGGGGCGGGGGCGGGGGGGGGGGGGGTTACACAGGCAGAATCAGGTACATCAGAGACATCCGGAGATCTCTGGAAATAGTCGTAGATTAGACCAGTAGGCCTATACAGCAGCACCTCGGACAGGTTTTAATTGAGGCATGGTTATTACTTTACATTATTACAGGTCTCTTAAAATAAAGCCCTTATTAATGCAGCTCGTTCACGTCCAGCCTGGCTTCCTGCACTCAGGGGGGATTTTAAGATAATGCCACTTGTGTATGTGTTTAATAAATCTAGGATGTATGGGCAAAATATATGTACGGTGTGCTCGTACACGTTGTAAATTACAGGTACAGGCTATGCTAACCCACGAGAGCCTCCAGCAGACACATTATACACAGACATACTGCTTAGAATACTCTACATAGAACTCTATGGGTGATAATCATCTATCTATATATAATAGAGAGGGGGAGAGAGGGACAGGGGGAGAGGGGAGAGAGAGTAGGGAGAGAGGGACAGGGGGAGAGTGATAGAGAGAGCATTCTGTATTTTAATTTGCTGAACCCCAGCCACTTCAGGGAGTAAGCCTCACCACAGAAATATTTGTATAGTAAAAGACATACAAGTAAAATATCACCAAAGAAAGCCCAATATAAACACTCGCTTCACACACTGCAGGCACAACAGACACATGTGACGGACATAACAGGCACTAATGTATGTTGTCCAGGTGATCAGGTCATGTCAGAGCTCATTGTCATGGGCACCGAGCTGTCACAGATCCACTCCTGCTGATCGGCTACTTATTCTGACAGACTCACTGCTCCTTGCCTGCTTGGAGCTCTGTCTCCTGGGACACTTCAAACCGCTGCTTCTAGTCTGCTGTGGGCCTGTACACACTTGTTGTTGTCACCATTCGTTATAGAGGATCAATAGAAGTCTATGGGAGAAGTACCAGAGACATTATATTGTGAGGATCCTGCACTGCTGAGGGGTTAGTGGTGGCTAGGGGGCGTGTCTTTTCCTGCTGACACAGGCATGC
>JAOEGT010029739.1:0-10118 GCA_025447795.1 Speoplatyrhinus poulsoni | reverse complement strand
ACAACAGGCCTACAAGCCCTCAGTCCAGCCTCTCTCAGCCTATTGCGGACAGTCTGAGCACTGACGGAGGGATTGTGTGTTCCTGGTGTGACCCGGGCACTTGTTGTGGCCATCCTGTACCTGTCCCGCAGGTGTGATATTCGGATGTACCGATCCTGTGCAGGTGTTGTTACATGCGGTCTTCCACTACGAGGATGATCAGCTGTCCTTCCTGTCTCCCTGTAGCGCAGTCTTAGGCGTCTCACAGTGTGGACATGGCAATTTATTGCCCTGACCACATCAGCAGTCCTCATGCCTCCCTGCAGCATGCCTAATGCACGTTCACGCAGATGAGCTGGGACCCTAGGCATCTTTCTTTTGGTGTTTTTCAGTCAGTAGAAAAGTCTATTTAGTGTCCTGCGTTTTTAGAACTGTGACCTTAAATGCCTACTCTCTGTAAGCTGTTAATGTCTTAACGACCGTTCCACAGGTGCATGTTAATCAATTGATTATGGTTAATTGAACATGCATGGAAAACATTGTTTAAACCCTTTACAATAAATATCTGTAAAGTTATTTGGATTTTTACATTATTTTTGAAATACACAGTCGTGAAAAAGGGACGTTTCTTTTTTTTTGCTGAGTTTATAAACATAATTCTGTCTCCAACCGAAACGCTGCACCTTCGTGACATAAAAAAAACACTTGACCACACGCATTGCAATGTGTCAACTTGGGGTGCGCCAACATTTTACAATCACAAAAAATATTGAGGGTTCAACATATTTAACCTAAAGCAATATTAAAAAAGGCAATAAAACTAGGGTTACACTATGACTTTGGCCCCATGTCCACATAGCGATTTCTTTCTGGCAGGAAAGCTACGTGAACAGAGACTGCCAGTGTTCTAGTTAGCTTAGCTACTTATGTGCAACATTAGCTAGCCAATTTTGCAGTCTAACATTGGCCTGCATATTGATCCATAATAAAATTGGCCTCATGTTTCCAATAAAATGTACATGACAATTTTATATTACACCACTACCGTACTGGCTACCGTACACTGGAAGCTAGACTACCCGGTAAGGTACTGTACTGTTTTATCACATTACGTAGGGATGTTACTGGGACGGTAGTACCCTACTGGGGATATTATTAGTACCGTACATATAGCTGTGTACCGTATGTAATTTATTTTCTGTCAAAAAAAAAGTCTACATGGCTTAGTTTTTACACATCCAAATTAAAATAAGTTGTTGACCTGTTCAGTAGGGATAATATCCAGTTGGTAATTGAACAATTATGGTTAACAGTAGCCTACATTACTGTACAGCTACAGCAGACAGTCATTATTTTCTGCTTCATAATACATTTTTTATATTGGTTGCTGTAGATGGAAACTGTGCAATTGTGTTGCGTGTTGATCAGATATAGCGATGCGACAACTGAAACTTGTAGCCTGCCCAACAGTTGCTGTGTATGCGCGTTCATGTGATTGACAGGAACGGCAGATTCGCTGGACCAATCACGGGAAGGAGGATCTGATTGGTCAGAGAATCCCGGGTTGCTGGTGAAATCTATACCTTCATTTATGGAGGTGGGAGCTGTTAACCAGGGCAGATATTCTCACTGAGCACTTCACTGATTGATAGCTGATTGATGTCTGACATTTTTAAGAAAGTATACTATATTTATAGCTCTAAAATACTACACATATCCACTTTAAGTGACATTTGTGATGCAGTGTCGTATTCCCTCTTTGTCATTAGTACTTGTCTTGTTATTCAAAATATTGTCTGCCTTATCAGACGTAGAGTTAGCAGTAGTTTTTTGGTAGATTGATTTTGGTTAGTCTTACTGCAATTTGCATTGGTGCTTCTCTTTTGACTTTTGTTAGCCTTGATGCTAGTGGTGTAATTATCATTTGGTTGTACATAGTTATCGTAAATAGATCATACCTGCCTTGCAGTGGGATAACAAGTGGGAGGGTGGGAGCTGATACTCTCTTATGTGATTTATGGCTAGGTTTTCCGCTTCGGCAGACTAAGACCATGACCAAGATGTGGTTGGCTGGCATTGATGATTTCGGCTTAGCATTTTTCTATGATAGTAAGAGTCATCTGGTTTAGGATCCTCAGGGGATCCTCAGTGGTTAATCCAGTGGCGTTGGGACACAACCAGGGTAGCGTATCAGCCAAGTCTACATTGGTGTATTCCACATTAGATGTAATTTCATTTAAAATAATCTGTCATAGTCTTTAGTGGCTCGGCTAGTACAGTAGCTTCTACAGAGTCACTTAATTTCTCACTCACTGATTTATTGTAGTGTTTACATTTTCTTTCCAAGCTGCTTTATTCTCGCATTATTCCAGTCATTCACAGTTCAGGCAGCTAGAGGTTTTTCCTGGGTTAGACATTGCTATCTTTTTGTAATTGAAATAGTTATTTTGCCAAGGCCTTGCAATGTTCAAAAACCTGAATTCAATTGTTGAAATTCCATTTTGTAAGGTGATGATTTAAAATCCCAGAAAGGTATATTTCCTGATCAAATCATAGCAAGCAGAGACAGACAGGCAGAGCAAAAAGGAAACCCATCCGCTCACATTGGCAGACAGAAGCAGCAAGTACAGCCTAATAAATATGATTCAGGTCTTGAGTAGAAGCCATCCTGGCTGCGCTTCTAGCCTATAACATGACGTTATAGGCTAGGTTACACAAACCGAACATGTAGAGGATACGCAAAACTAGTGCCCTTTTTTATGATGAACGGGTTAAACAGTAATCATTTCTGGTATTAAATGAGTGCTGCTGTCGGTTTATATTGTAGGGATAAATACTGAGTGTGCAGTCTACAAAATTGGACCTGTGCAGGGCTTTGCCACACTCTGTGCTCTGGTGTAACAGTTCATAGACAAAACCTGACCACAAAATGAAATAAATGAATGTCTGGGCCATCCCAAGCCTCAGCGTAATTCGAACCCTGTCTAGTTGTAAAAGTGATCAAACCATCATCTGGGCAGAGGGTTACTGTTTGTTTATTTGTATGACGTTTTACGACTTAAAAGAACTGCTGCTGAACAGCCCTGATGCCAGGATGCCACTCATCGCAGCAGTTATTACTACAAACACCAGTCTTAATGCTCCAAGAGCCTTAGCAGATTCCTACATTGTGTTGTTTCCAATACTTTGTCACTTGCTTAAATATATATTGTGTGTATGTGTTACTATAGGATGGCCCCTGAAGTGATCCTTGCCATGGACGAGGGTCAGTACGAGGGCAAGGTCGACATCTGGTCATTAGGGATCACGTGCATTGAGCTTGGTGAGCAGTGATACAGTGTATATATTCAGATTAGTCATGACCACACATTCAATATAACGATGTAATTAAATTGTAGATTTAACCTACAAGATAGTTGGGTAGATTATACAGTATATAATTGCATTTCACTTGCATACATTACGTGTGATGTGTGTATATGATTTGAGTGTAGTATTAAGATCATACTGTAAGTCACTACTTACAAGACAGCTAATTCTACTGGTTAGATCAGTAGTATACATGCCCTGCTTGAATGATATCTAATCATGTCAGTTTTTTTGGGACAGGACAAAAACTGTATCATTTTCTTGAGGATTGGTTCTTTTAAGTACATTATATGCAGTTTGGTGACTATTATAAGCCACTACTATATAAAAAAAAATGATTTTGTCCTTTTGTGATTTTACTTTTCTATGCAGGTGGTGTTTTCTATATCAAAAATTACACTTAAATTTAATATTTTGTAATAATTCACTCAAACCTATTCAAACAAGTGTGAAATAATGAGTTATTAGGTACAGTATATTAGTAAAAGAAGAGTAATGTATATTCACCCTGTTGTCTTTCCTTGCTTTATCTTGGTATGTAGCTGAGCGCAAGCCCCCTCTGTTCAATATGAACGCCATGAGTGCCTTATATCATATTGCCCAGAATGACTCCCCAACGCTGCAGTCTGATGAATGGTGAGTTAAAGGAATTAAAGGCACTATAGTATGCTAACATACTATATGGACCTCTAAACTGCTTAGTCTTTCATGCGGTACTATTCAGTGTTTAGCCATGTAGTTTGAATATGGCTCCCTGCAAAGAAAAAAAAGGCACATGTGCCTAGGATGTGCATCCAGATATATCTGTCTGATAATGTTATTATGCCAGTTAAACAATTATCAAAGAATCCCACGGAGACACTGATGCCGTTTGTAGTGTTTATCTGATAGCATTATTGTGAAACTGTAAATACATGTTAGTACAGTTACAGTGACCTAACAAAAGCAGGTACTGATTAACAGACAAAAATAACACAGATTAAGTATAGCATTGAACATATACTGTAATGAAGACAATGCAGTTAACCAGGTAAGTAAATGCAGGCCTGAAGAGGCAATGTTAGCAGGTAGCGATAGCTTAACCATGATTTAAGTAGAGACAAAGATCATAAATGGGAATACTCAGATATTGCATCTATCAAGCTACGTGAAGGTGGATGGATAGAAATTGTACCAAGAAGTTAGTTACCTGAATAAAAAACTTGCAAACATTGCATTACTTCCTGATAAACAAGAGGAACTACTTCCTGTGTCAACAAGACACTGCTGCTGTACACAGATGACGCGTTGACGCGCCGCCCAGCTAGACAATATGCCACTGTTGTATTCTCCCACGTCGACACGTCTGAAAACACAAGACAATATGCAGTTTAGTATGTCCCGGTTCCCGTAGCAACTCTCTTCTCTGCTTCTGTTGTAGCGCGACTACTACTACGTTCCTCTTATGCTATATGCTATCAACAAATGCTTATGGTAGCCTAGCTTCCAAATATGTTGTAGATCTGCTGCTATCAAAACAATCTTAACTGCTCAAATCATAAAATTAGCAAGGTAGTGATAAAAAATAGACAACTACAAAAGGCAAGAGACGATACCGGTATTTGGTTTTGTGACCCACGCTATGTGTAATATTATGTTGGCACGACACGACCAGACGCAACGCTTCCTACTGGTGCTAGGAGCGTCACTTAACACGTGTCATATGGCATGCCACGACGTGCCGCCACCGGTGTGCGTTGTGCGATCCATTTTAAACAATGTAGGCCAGGGGTTCCCAACCTTTTTTGGACTACGGACCGGCAGGCATATTTGAAATATTTTCGCAACCCGGTGTTCTGACATTGTATCCTCCCCTCCTTTTTTTTTTTTTTTTTTTTTTTTTCCTTGAGACGCTCGTAATTTTGTCCTTCCCTGATAGCTGGATTTCTACCGTGTTTGGCTTTCTTGCTAGCACTGTTATTGCATGTTTTTGACTAATTTATAGGGATTCTTGCTGTTTTACTTGTATAATTTAATTAAACGTTATTTTATATAGGTTTGTCATTTAACATTTTATTTCTAATTATTATTTAGCCTACACATGTTAACCTTTCACAACATTCACGACAACAAAAAGATATTTGGCAATCTACCATATGTGTATAGGCCTATACAATCTATTGTATAGGCTTATGCCTTTTTAATAATATATTAAAATATATTGTGCCAACTGTAATTTTTTCACGGACGCCTGTTACAGATTTTTTAGTTTTGCCTGTTAACACAATATGACACGTACCGGTATATATCGTCTTGTGCCGTCAAATAATAAATTCCTCAATTTCAGCCTGGTAGCACAAAACAAGTTGTTTTTACTGGTCGAAATATCCTACAACTTCAGCTTGGTATATAATGAGTTTACTGCTATGGTAGGATAATCTGTTAAGTAGGACAGATCGACAGACTATAACTGTCATTTTGTGCTACGGTAGGACAATCTTACAAGGTAGGACAGATCGACAGAACACTGGCAGCACCAGTGCTATTTAGAACGGCGCTGTCACATTGACAATCCTTAATATTTGAATGACATAGTATATTTTCATGCATATTTATTAAGCACCCTGGAGAGTGTTTGTACAAACTTCACAGAAAGAAAGTACTGCAATTACATTTATTAGGAAATACTGCAATTAGATTTATTATGAACTGCTATTTTCTAGTAACCAAGGGGTGTTGAAAACATTCAAACAAACTGCAGATTTTGCACAAAATATGCAAAATATGTTATTGTAGTTTCAATGAATGAGGCCCAACCACGCAGAGCTATTGGCAGGATTGAACATGTTTGTAGTTCTATTAATCGTGAATGTTACATGGACATAAGTGAAAGTGACATTTACTGTATCTAAAGCAGCTGAACAAAAAACTTCTGTAAAACACACACAAATCATGTATCGATGCATCCTCGAGATTGTTGACAAATGGGTCTCGAATCCATTCCTTTGAAGATCGCTATTTATTATCCATTTGTTTGCTTAGCCACTACAAAATAATGTTCAGGGATTAAAATTGGCGTCTTTTTCTATTTTATGAATTAGACCTACGTTTAATTAGTTTCATTCAGAGCCATAGAAGTAAACTGTTTACTTCTATGGCTCTGGTTTCATTCATTATGCAGATCGCAATCAACTGAAAGGTGCATAGGCTCCACCTACTGTACCGGAGTGGGAGGCCGGTGTTGAACTTGGCCTAGTCATCACTGTGTATGTAATTTATTTTTAGCTACCCACACCCCCGGTCGTTGGGAACCCCTGATGTAGGCTACAGCTATGCTACCATCTGTCAAAGGCTAAATAAAATAGGCATATTAAAAGCTTAGCCTACACAGGTGTCATATCAGCAATGTCAGCTTTTATTCGGTCATTGGTACGATCTGCTACGTACATGCAGATAATTCACGTTGCACTGGCCTATTGTCACACAACACATAAACAAGTTAGCATGCTACTTTGTGTGGTTAGCTCTAACCGTTACCGCACCCCAATTTTTTTTTTTTACATTTATTTTTGCAATCATATTTAGTGTGCAACTAATAGCGTAGCAAGGCAACAACGGGCCCCAATGCAGTGTGGTGAAAACGAGCCCGGTACAAATAGAGCTGTGCCGGAAGGCAAAGCTCTCGATCTACCGGGCAATTTTGTTCCTACCCTTACCTATTGTCATGAAGTGTGGGTCATGACCGAAAGAACAAGATCACGGGTACAAGCGGCCAGAATGGGTTTTCTTAGGAGGGTGGCTGGCTTCTCCCTTAAAGATAGGGTGAGAAGCTCAGCTATCCGTGAGGAACTCAGAGTATGGTGGTAGAGGTCGTATAGGCATCTGGTAAGAATGCCCCCTGGGCGCCTCCTTTGGGAGGTGTTGCAGGCATGTCCAGCTGGGAGGAAGCCTCAGGGAAGACCCAGGACTAGGTGGAGAGATTATATCTCCACACTGGCCTGGGAATGCCTTGGGATCCCCCAGTCAGAGCTTTCCAATGTGGCTCAGGAAAGGGAGGTTATGGGTCCCCTGCTGGAGCTGCTGCCCCCGCGACCCAACTCTGGATAAGCGGATGAAGATGGATGGATGGATGGACTAACCTGAATGGCATCAAATTTGACCAAGACTCAAATTTGGATTTCTACACAAATTGTAACTTCAGATACACTTAATTGCTTGTGAAAATAATAACATTGCTGATGTGGCTCGGGAAAGGGAAGTTTGGGGTCCCTTGCTGAAGCTGCTGCCCCTGCGACCCGACTCCGGATAAGCGGATGAAGATGGATGGATGGAACTTGTCTGCATTTTTGGGTCATGTGTCTGTCATCTTCCTCTTGACAATACTTATAATACATATATTTTCTATGGGGTTCAGGTCAGGCGAGTTTGCTGGCCAGTCGAGCACAGTATTCCAATGTTCATTGAACCAGGTATTTGTACCTTTGGCAGTGTGGGCAGGTGCCAAGTACTCTAAATGTTCCTGGTAGATGGCTGAGTTGACTCTAAACTTGATAAAACACAGTAGACCAACACCAGAAGATGACATAGCTCCCCAAATCATCACGACTGTGTGAACTTTACACTGGACTTTGGATTCTGTGCGCCTCCACTCTTCCTCCAGAATCTGGGACCTTGATTGCCAAATTAAATGCAAAATGTACTTTCACCTGGAAAGCAGAATTTAGACCACTGAGCGACAGACCAGTTATTTTTCTCCTTAGCCCAGGTAAGACACTTCTGACATTGCATCTGTTTCAGGAGTGGCTTGACACGAGGAATACAAGAGTTCTAGCCCTTGATATGTCTGTGCGTGGTATAACTTGATGCACTGACTCCTGCCTCAGTCCACTCCTTGTGAAGCTTTCATTCATTCAGTGCATGAGATAAGAGCATGGGAAGTAAGTGCAGGACTTGGCTACTAGCATTAGAGATGACTAAGAGGTGCTAAGAGGGTGGCGAGGTCGCTTGTCATGGTACCAAGTTTTTGGGAAGTCCTGCCCTATGGCATTAAAGGGAGAGATGTTTTTGTCTTGATTGACAATCTTTCTCTATCATCACTGACTCCACCTTTTAAAGAGATAACCTGACTTGTCCTCTTCCCCGCAGGTCCGATCCCTTTCGCAGCTTTGTGGACTACTGCCTATTGAAGATTCCTCAGGACAGACCCTTGTCAGGGGAACTGCTGAGAGTAAGTCTTCTTTAATCTCCTGGCTATGACCTCACTTCCTGTTGATGAGTCACTATTCACTACAATACCCTGCCATGGCTCCCTTGAGCTCCCTTGTCTGTGCGTCTTGTCACACGCGCGCGCACGCACACATTGAGAAATGCCTCCACAAAAAACGGACATTGGGTCCCCTACAGAGAAGTGAATGAATACTACTTACTCTAAGGTTTTTTTTTTTTTTTTTAACATAACCCCCTCTTCCTGTTGCACACCTCATGTTGATAAGGCCCCTTAGAAACCATTTTCATTGTATGTTTGTACATGTGGGAGCAGCAAGAATCCAGCCTTATCCTGCCAGAGGACACACTTTGACAACAGTAGGGTGGGCGGTGACCACTGTTTAGTGAAGCCAAGGAATATATTTGTTTTTGAATGGTTTATTTTTAACATTGATTTTGAACTGTTTGGTTATCGCACTTTACACACCTTGCAACAGGGTTATAGGGCTCAAGGGTTTGGCGGCCAGCATTCCCACCTGTGTATTAAAGGATAATGGTGCGGGGGTGCATGATTAATACATTCTTCTCTCTTGATCATTAGGGGTGTAACAGTTCTGAAACAGAATGAAACCATGATACAAATACCCAGTTTCGTGTCGCGGTTCTAAAGTACAGAACCTCGGTCCACACACACTCGCCCTCAACCTGTTGAGCTCTTGTATACTTTGTTAATGTAAATAAACATTTTAATCTCACAATTTCACAACCGCTAAGCCTTTCTATATCTATATAACAAAATACAACACCAGCGATGTATATAAGACGCACTTGTTAAGTGTAAACTAAAACCTCCACTAAAACCTCCTTTTCAGGACAAAGCGACAGTGGTGTGGGGGGATTTTTTTGAGGGCGCAAAGTGATACAAATAAGCAACGTGTACCGGGTGGTGGGGGGAAGAGCATGCCTGCCGGTGCCACTGCCAACTGCCCACCACCCGTATAATATGCTCCCTCATATCATGTTGCCGCTGACATTCCACTTAATGAACAGTAAATAGGCTACTATATGATGAATAACCTAAAATAATTAATTCACAATCTTAAGACTTTTACAAGTTTACGTTCACATTGCCCACCGGATCGCTCAGTTCATCTACTGTAGTCAGTATAGTAATCAGGATAGTAGTACTATCCTGATTGCTATAGGGTAAATGTTACGAAGCTACACTTGTCAATATGGACATGCTACATGTTGTTAGAACATTATCCACAACTCAGTCATTCATTCATTTACCCTTACTTTATGGAAACTACGAGCCGCAAAGTAGCATTATTGATTCAAATTTACCTGCATGATGAGACCGGGATCATGTGATAGAGTGCCCAGTAGCATATAGACTGATGATATATACTGATGGTAGCCTTTGTTAATTTGGTCCCAGCTCTCTGCAGGTCATTCACTAGGTCCCCCCGTGTGGTTCTGGGGTTTTTGCTAACCGTTCTTGTGATCATTTTGACCCCACGGGGTGAGATCTTGCGTGGAGCCCCGGATCGAGGGAGATTAACAGTGGTCTTGTATGTCTTCCA
>JAOEGT010029707.1:0-10119 GCA_025447795.1 Speoplatyrhinus poulsoni | reverse complement strand
CACAGTATATATATTATACATTTGTATTTATATATATTTATTTTTTCCATAAGCCTTTTAAGTATATTGTGTTTGCACTTCATTTCCTTTAATTCTGAGGCAATTAAATTAATGTGAAAAATAATAGATGTAGTTTAATTAATTTGAAAATAACCAGGTATTAATGTTGCATCCTAAGGAGCATTATAAGAGAAAGTAACACGTTAAATTAATTATTACATAATGTATTTATCATTATCATAAACTGTGTGTGTGTGTGTGTGTGTGTGTGCGTGCGTGTGCGTGTGCGTATGTGTACACAGTATAATGACCATGACACGACGAACGCATACTATACACTTATACTATACACTTATGTATAGTATACAGTGTATAATACCGTAGTATGCTTTCTAATGCTTTCATGTCCCCCATCCTGTAGGTGGCGGTGGCGACAGTAGATCAAATGTAACTGTCGTCACATCCTCCAAACCCCTGCCATTTACTGCGAGCAGCCCTGTTTCCCTTTCTTTTCGCTCTTCATGGCGGACCGGTTCAATAAGGTGGGTCAATGCGGGATATGCGTATTATCCGTTTTCTTAAAATAAATGTAGTTTTGCATTTCACTTTTAACGTATATTACTAAATTATATTAGCAGTCCATCATAGTGTGCCTGTAAGTTTAACATATGAACGTCCATAATGTTTTTTTGCAGCCTTAAGAGCCACGACAGAGCCGTCATGCCTCCATGGTAGTTATTTAGCTAGCCAACGTTAGCTTCGTGCCTTTTGATGGCTACAAACTAAAAACTTATTTTAAAGATTTATACGTGGTTTTTAAAACGTAGCTAATTCGAATCCAGAATTGTCAACTGTATAACAAACTTGTTTCTCTTAGTTAACTTTTCAAGTTTCTTTGCACTGGCCATTTACACGTGCTGTCATCAAACCTTCTCCAGTGTTAGCCTATGTTACGGTACCGATACAGTACAGATCCTACTGTGTTGCCCGCTGTCTGTGATGATTCAGTACATAAGTATTCGAGTTTAACGACCATGAGAATACTACATGCACTACCATCTGAGACGCTGTTGGGCCAACTATCTTGTGTACCGTATACAATGGGACAACAAGCTTAATGTATCTGCACCTTTTAGGTTCTGCTGCTTGATGGCAGGGGCCATCTACTTGGCCGTCTTGCTGCCATTGTGGCCAAGCAACTATTGTTGGGTATGTATTTAATTCAACACATCAAAATAAATATGACTAACCATAATGTTAAACATATTGTGTTCTACTTCAAAGTCAATGAAGATCACTTTACCTGCCTTTATTGAGTTCTAACTATGAGAAAACTCTACATGCATTACCATCTGAGACAAAAGTCACACATCACCTTTAGTATTTGCTCAGATTTTCCAAAGTTAAAGCACTTTCTTTTCAGGTCATAAAGTTGTAGTGGTAAGATGTGAGGGCATAAACATCTCGGGCAACTTCTACCGTAACAAACGTGAGTACGAGATTCTCTTATTTTATAAACTAGGGCTGAACGATTTTGGAAAATATCTAATTGGTTTTTCTGACAGATTACGATATGATTTGCTATATTTAAAGTCAAGGTTTAAGTTCAATATATACGTAATACATTTAAAACATGTTATGGAGCATTACCACATGAGATGGCATCAAAATATTAACTGCTCTATATTAAATTGAAAGGGTGAACGCATAAAGATATAGGAATAATTTCTTTAAGCAAGAGTCTGCGCACATTTGTAATTTTATACAATTATTTTAGATGTTATAATTTTCTGTCTAATAAAGTTGTATTTTAAAGATTGTATAAACACAGCCTGAAATTAGTGTTTTAGCAGGCACTGTGTATTCTCATTAGACCCCCCCTTCCCCCCAATGTTTGATCCTAGAAACCCCTGTGGGCGCATCCTAGACTAGTTCCATTGTCTGCACCTTTTATGGGTGCTATTTTTATTGTTTTATGCCGCTTATATGGGTGATAGACCAGTCAAAACTAAAGCTGTTTATGCACGCTCATATTTTTCAGAGATGTGGCACACAAACCTTCATCATAGACATGATCTAGTTCTGATTTAGCGCCGTCTGAGATTGTAACGTTCTCATTGCCATTAAGCATGTCGTGAAGCACTATGGTACAGAGTTGCATTCACCGTTCGATTTGGCATGACATTGTTCTTCTCAGTTAAAGAGTAGACCATAGATGCTACGTGTCCTACATTTGTACTTGTAAACCAGATGCTGGCTGACTCTCACTCAGCATGTCTGTGGCTTGACCAACATTGCGTGTTAATGGGGTCACTGTTGCCTCCTCAGCAGAGGCAGGTTTTCAGCAGAACACAAGTGTGTTGCTGGTGGGCGTGTACTTACCATAGAAATACAGTCCTGAATTTCAGAACTAAGCCTAGAGGAGCACCACGCTGATAAACTACAATTACAATTTTAAAAGAGACGGCATGCAAATGCTACCATTAACACTACAAAAACAATGGGTCAGATACACACATAAATCTCATGCCTTGCAATTTGCTAATCTCATTGTTTCAAATCGCAATTTCGGTTAAAAAACGATTAATCGTTCAGCCCTACTGTAAACTTTAGCTGACTTTTGTCTGTGATGTTGACCTGTCAAGAATTTGAGTTTAACGACCTTGAGAATACTTTTCATGCACTACCATCTGAGACATAAATATATTATGTATTCTTGTCAAAGCATTCATTTGTGGTTCTCACATCTTCTGCTTTGTCTTCATTTAGTGAAGTACTTGGCTTTCCTCCGCAAGAGGATGAATACAAATCCCTCTCGTGGACCATATCATTTCAGAGCTCCAAGCAGGATCTTCTGGAGGACTGTTAGAGGTGTGGCCATAAAATATAAGAATGGAGTAGCTCTTGAACAGTGTCATAATGCTGAACAAAATACGATTGCTGCATTTCTGTATAGCAAAGGTGTCACACGTAATGCTAACGTGGCTTTAATGATATTAAATTAGTCATTTTAGTAAAGTTCATAGGTTAGGAGGAATGAATTGTTTATAAGTGATAATATTTAAATTAATGGTAGCTGGATTCTTTAGTTATGTTTTTGGTGTCTGCATTGTAAATATATTGAAATGAAGGCTGGGTTCAAATGTTTAGATTTGACAAAATCAATGATGACAATGATGAGTTATTATCCCAAAGCTGATCATCACCTGATGACAAAACTTCCGGATCTGACTCCTGAGTTATCTTGATGGAAATAAGTACCTGTTGAAATGACCTTTTTTGCATTTAAAATAAATATATTTATAACTGTTTGTTTTTTGTTCAAGGCATGCTTCCCCACAAAACAAAAAGAGGACAGGCTGCTCTAGAGAGGCTGAAGGTGTTTGACGGTATTCCTCCACCTTATGACAAGGTACAGCTTCGGTTAAAGAGGACACTGAGCCATGTTTGGCTACTATATATTGTCTGTGATGCAACATTTCCTTACCTACCTTCTTTGATTATGAAGTCTGAAATGAAACTCTTATCTGAGACATACAGTGCTTATAGTTGGCTGTCCAACCCCCCCCCCCCCCCCCCGCTCCCAGTTTATTATTGTCTTTCTTTTAACAGAGGAAGCGTGTGGTTGTGCCAGCTGCCCTTAAGGTTGTGCGTCTGAAGCCCACTCGCAAGGTGTGGAAAATATATATATGCATTTATATTTTTTAAAAATCACGATGCGACTCGTATTGTTATTGTCATATGCACTGAACTTGTACTATCGTTCACAACAATGGTTCTTGCTCGACAATGATGAGCTGTTTATATCCTAACTGATCATTTTATGATTAAACAATGGATCTGACTGCTGAGTTGAGGACATGTTCATACTTTAAACCCCAGCATACTACCAAATGCATGACCTTGAACAACGCGCATGATCGTGCTGGCTGTTCCAAGCATACTTGACACGGATGAATCTTCTATTTCTGTATACCACAAACTTGCTTTAGAATTAGTGATATTTATAACCATGATTATGTGCATAAACTGTTTCTCATGAACAGTATTGGTGTAACTAAGAAAATTGATGTTTCCTGGACTTTGTGTGACTATTGACGCCACGTGCACATCCTGCTAAACCTCCACATTCTGGACACTGAAAGTGTCTGGGCTTTAAGTGTTAACTATTCAGTATTTCACAAACTTTATATTTTGATGCCTAAATGTTCTATTTATTTTTTTTTATATGAAATCTATTGTTGGCACAAAATATCTTGTAGATGCAGTAAACTAGATTGCCATTTTAACTTTGTTTCTATTTTAGTTTGCCCTCCTTGGCCGTCTAGCCCACGAGGTTGGCTGGAAGTACCAGGCTATCACAGCTACCCTGGAAGGGAAGAGAAAGGAGAAGGCCAAGCTTCACTACTCCAAGAAAAAGACCTTGGTCAAGTTAACGAAGAAGGCAGAGAAGAACGTGGAGAGCAAAATTGCTAAATACACAGATGTTCTTAAACAGTATGGAGTCCTTGTCTGAGCTGGTACCCTCGTGGCCAATAAACTGAAATGTTAATAGAAAGTATTTGACTGACTTCATTCATATGCTGACTGTTGAATAGAAGTAATGCATTTGTTTTACTGAGAAAATAAAGCCTTTTCTTAACGGGCACTGTCCTCATAACGATGTAGTTGAAGAACCTGGTGTTTCTGAAAATATTAGCTTTTATGACGGTACTTTAAGAGGCATGCTGTGTCCCTGGGTCAGCGGCAGCACTGCCTAGTCCTGGAGCATTATTTTCAGTGGTCTATGCATTGGGGCATTTTATTTGGTATTTTCAGATCTGTGAGTATGTTTGTAGACTACTGCTCCCATTAAATTCTAAAGTCTATAAAAAAATTGTTTCACTGTTGTTTAGAACAAGCTGCCAGTGTAATACATATGTATCACTCATGGCATATTATGTATTATGGTCCAGGGGTTAATAACTTTGACAAGAATAGGTGCCACATGACCGTTTAAAATGGTTCGCAAGGTGACTAGTGTCAACAGCATGGATAATTAAAGATTTGAAAATGCGGACTACAGATTAGGCTATATTTGAAATTATCAGAATATTCGTTCTCATATGTAAATAGTTAAAATCTGAATTATGTATGCTAATTCTTCCATTATAATTCGTAATAAATAAGCAAATATGCTCTGCAAATAAGTGTCCACACCGTAGAACTGGGGTCGAGCTTAGATCGTTCAGAAGGCTACGTCACAGAACACTTAAGAACGGGGCGTGGTCATTAGAGCCTACTCTTGACGTTGCCTTCGTTGTTGCTAAATTAAACACAGTTTTAGATTAGGAAGAGATTGCATTAGGAAAACAAGTTTTAGATTAATGTAAGAAGTGGAACCAAAAGGCAAGGAAGGACTCGTGAACGTACAGGAAGTATGCATTCATTATTACTGAACAGATATGCCTGTATCTTCCATTTTGTTTTTGCTCCCATCTTTTCATTAGTTGAGATACAATATATAAGATGTTCTCGCTCAATAACGTTTTGCAATCGCTATAACCCATTTCTCAATACATTGGTCACGTTTGCTAAAATCTTCATAGTTCTCCTAACCAACTTTAATCTTGGCGCCACAATTAATTTTACATCCAAAATGCGCTAAAACAACCCTACCACTTCACACGTCTGAAATCACAGTTGCAACAGATATTATACTTTTTTGTATTTTAAAAATGTCCTGTTGAAAATCCTTGTCATTCACGCCTAAATAAATAGCCTATTCTGTTGTATTCTCTATCGTATGGTATGTTAGGCTATGGGTATGGTCACAGTTCTCACTGCTGGATATGTATTAGCATAGCAGTGAATTACTATTGCCAAACATTACGAATATTGCTTTCATAGTAGTTGTCACGGCCCTGCTTTGTTTTAGCAGGCCTGTGGTCTGTAGTTGCTGTAAATGTTCTAATTAGGTGAATTAAGTGCACCTGTGCCTGTCACTTATATAGCTGTGTGCAGCACACTCTCAGTGTGACCCTCCTGGCACCACACATTCTGTTGGTTGGTGGCTTAGTTTGGTTAGTGTCTTGGTTTGGCTAGCATGCAACACACACCACATATATTCAGCACATACACCTACAGTTACATTCACACCTCATTATATTATTATGTTAGCTAGTTAAGAGTTTGTGTTTGTTTGGTTTACGGCCCACGAGCCAGGTCGTAACATGGGGGCTTGTCCGGGATTTTGTTTGGTGATGTTTTGTCTTGATTTGTTAACCTTTGTTCTTTTGTTCTTTTAGATGGTGGATCCGATAGTCTATTTTTCGCGGCTTGTTTTTGGTTAGTTTACAGGGTTTAGGTTTTGGCAGTTTAGGGGGCAGCTCTGGGTCCGACGGCCCATGACGTGGTTGGCCCAGAGTTTGTCCCAGCCTTATTTTAATTTTGTCCGGATCCCCATCGCTGGTGCCATTTAATTTGTTAGGGGGAGGGTTGTTTGGTTAATTGGTCAACGTGGTGGCTGTTATGGTTAGATGGTTGGGTGGCTAGTTATGGTTAGAGGGTCGGTTGGGTATCTATGGTTGGCATGGTTTGTTGGCCAGCCGGTTAGATTGATCGGTTGGCTGACCTTTGGTTGGTTGGCCCCTGGGTTGGATGCCTGGTTCCGACAGGTGGCGCTGGGATAGGTTGTTGGATGGTCGGTTGTTTGGTAAGTTTGTAGCTGGGTAGAGCATCTTGGTTGCGTTTCGCAGTGGTGCATCTGGGTTAGTTGGTCGAGTGGTTCTGCAGCTGGGTTGTGTATGTTTGTTGCACTTCCTGGTGGTGCGATATGGCAAGTTGGTCGGTTTGGTTGGGTCTGTCCAGGTGGAACTCCTGGTGGATTAGTTTGGTTGGTTGGCCCTGGTTTGGTGTTCACCCTGAGACAGGTTGTCCTGTGCTTTTGGTTTTATTGTGTGTGCCTGGTTTTGGGGGGACCAACATGTGTGTTACTGGTATGTTTTTAGGCTACCAGGTATAACCTTGTTTTTAAGGGGAGAGATGTTGCGGCCCTGCTTTGTTTTAGCAGGCCTGTGGTCTGTAGTTGCTGTAAATGTTCTAATTAAGTGCACCTGTGCCTGTCACTTGTATAGCTGTGTGCAGCACACTCTGTGTGACTCTCCTGGCACCACACATTCTGTTGGTTGTTGGTTTGTGGCTTAGTTTGGTTAGTTTCTTGGTTTGGTTAGCATGCAACACGCACCACATATATTCAGCACATACACCTGCAGACATTAACACCTCATTATATTATGTTAGTTAAGTGTTTGTGTTGTTTACGGCCCATGAGCCAGGTCGTAACATAGTGTATCAAATGTAATGTATTCAACAGCTTATGAATAGCCAATAGGAAATTGTAGCAGAGGTAGTAGCCAAATCAGCAGTCTGTCATTAATAGCCTATGGACCACTGATTTTAACATATTTCCACAAGAGGAGCTGAAGCTAATGGTCCAGCCCAGTCTCGTGGTCCTAGTGGTCTGTCTTGTGGTCACTCATGTTTCACTACATCGAAAATACAATGTTTTATATACCGGTACTTTCTTGATTGGCACATGGTCTACTATTATCCTATATATTAGGCTACACAAAAGTTCTAACCAAGTTCAAACTATTAGGTCAGTGTTTTCTATACAGTCTTAAGGTTATAAGAAAAGTTATTTCACACCCTGAAGAGAGTCCATTTTGTATTCATAAAATATATGGAGTTTCAATGGGTCAATTGTAAGATAATGGATATTGGAGGGGGTTGCACATTTATGGGTATCTGCCAGACAGGCCATTTCCAGCATTAAATTAAAATAAAACATAATTAAACAATTTCAACCTTTATCTTACCCAGTGATTATATAGTGATCTGAAAATAAAAGCAAATTTCGCTTAATACCCAAGGTAGACACGTGATTTGCTGTGACCTTTTTAATAGATCTATGGCTGTGATGTCGCATCATTACGTTCTGTTCTGAGTGTGCAGAAATATTTATAAGAGATAAGAATGATGAAGGGTGGCGATCATATTCATGCTTTGTTGTATAGATTACATTCGCAGGGGTGTAGTGCGGGATTTGTGTGGGTCGCGGCCCGGCCTATGTGGAATAATGTATAAAGAGCTGGCTGCCAAAGCAGGGCTGAATAATGACCCTGTTGATCTGCATGTACCTTTTAACAAAATTGAGGGAAGGAGTAGGGTGGCAGACTGGGTCTATGGAAGGTGGCCAAAGCTGTGGGAGGATGAGTTGAAAGGGACACATTTGTTTGGCGTTCAACCGGGTGTTACGGGGATAAGGTTGGTTGTTTGCGCTGACTGTTTCAGACTTTGAGTGACAGAATAATTTCTCAGCAAGTTCTCGTGAAACTCATCCAGTTTTATTAATTCTCAGGTTCCAAGCATTCCAAGCATGTAAAAAACATAGTATATGCATTAGAGTAGGTTGTGCACAAAAATACGGGACATATTGCGTCCCGTATTGTATCAATAAGGGACGGTGCATTTTTCCGTTCAATAAGGGACAATCCCGTATTATACGGGACCTATCTTGTTTTTAGTGCATCCTGTCACACAGCGGCTTCCAGGTCTGCTTGTTTTTTTTTTTTTTTTTTAGAAGACAAAAGTACAAGAAGGTGTCGTGCCATAATGTGTACGTCTGCCAAAAACTGAATAAAACTGCAAAATTGCATTTAATGGGTTGTATTCCCGCTCTGAATATATTTAAACTGGTAAAAAAGGACAGAAAAAAAATAATCTAGGATGCATAGCAGGTGAAATCATGTTGAGTGATAAGGATCATTTTACTTTTCTCTGTCTGATAATTCACACACTGCATCCCTACCCTATACTAATTTATTTGTCTATTTTTACTTGTGTTTGTTAAAAATTTTAGGGCAGCTTTCACAAGAGCAAAAACATTGACAATTTCAGCGTAGAGCTCTATGGAAATGCCATAGAGGACGGTAATGAAATTGTAGAAAAAAACATGAATAATATGAATGAAAACGAAATAGAGGATATTGACATACCAGAGGAAGAACAGACTGGTACTGTAGCTCGTGTATTGAATAAAAATGCGTACACGTGTGGAGTCCTGGGAGGCGGGCTGCCTGCTTGCCTCAGTTACAATGCACTGCTGGACCCAGTGATGAAGAAGAGGTTTAAAGACCCTAAATTTAAAAACCACATGATAATGTTGGACCTTTTCACGAAAGACGGAAAGGTTGTAACAAAATATGAAAGCTACAAGAAGATTCAGGTATACGGTAGACAAATTGAAAGAAAATGGTATAATGAAATACAAAAGAAACAAGAAGCTATCATGTTTTACTACCTGGAGTTACAGGCAGAGGGGAAGGTATGTGAAAAATACACGTGGGACCTATTCATTAAATATCTAATCGACACAACACAGAAAAATTACACTACATTGTTCAATAAGAAGATAGTCCAGGATCCCATGCCACAAGATAAAACCATAGCTGCACTTATAAGTGAGAAGACACACACAAAAAATCTGCTGATGATGAAAAGAAAAGTAACCTTTTGTTTCATGAAGAAATTCAGTAAAGGCAGACTGGCACCCACGGTTGAAAATGTAGTGGTCATACCCCCAACGGTGGAAATAGTACAGCTGGAAGTACAGCAGGACGACAAACATCAGCTGCACAGTGGCACCGATCAGCATCCTGGTGGCACCCATCAGCATCATGACCACACCCATCAGCATCACCTTGGTACCCATCTACCTCATGGCCACTCCCACCAACTTCATGGCCCCTCCCACCAACATCATGACCACACCCATCATGGCCACAGTCATGCACATGGTCACATCCACACCCATCATGGCCACACCCATCATGGCCACAGTCATGCACATGGCCACATCCACACCCATCATGGCCACAGTCAGGCACATGGTCACATCCACACCCATCATGGCCACAGTCATGCACATGGCCACATCCACACCCATCATGGCCACAGTCAGGCACATGGCCACATCCACACCCATCATGGCCACAGTCATGCACATGGTCACATCCACACCCATCATGGCCACAGTCATGCACATGGCCACATCCACACCCATCATGGCCACAGTCA
>JAOEGT010029696.1:0-10119 GCA_025447795.1 Speoplatyrhinus poulsoni | reverse complement strand
TTTGGGGTCCCCTGCTGGAGCTGCTGCCCCCGCGACCCGACTCTGGATAAGCGGATGAAGATGGATGGATGGATAATAAAATATATTACCACCATGACAACAAATCCCCCCCCCACCCCCACCCCCTTCCACACACACACACAGAATCATCGTGCTTCCCACTGGGAGGGAGGGGAGCTGGCCCTGTGGAGGACATGGTGTACTGCAGGCGAGGGGTGTCTGCGTACCTTCAGCCAGTTGGACATGATGACAACGCTGGGGTCCTTCAGAGAGCTGAACAGTTCCCTGGCTGCCCGTTTCTTCTCCTGCCTGTAATTCTGCTTCTGCACCTGCGGTGCAAAGAGCCTTGTTAGTGAATGAGTCATCACGCGTGAACGCTCGACGCATATCCACCAGGGGGAAGCAGAGTGCAACACAGGGCAGGGACACATTCTGATTCTGGTCGCAGCTTTGAAAATGTCCGCCTCACACAGATAAGACTACCGCAGTATTAAGATGTTTTTATTTTCAACACCATTAAGAGACATTGAAATGGAGAAATTAGTGTTTTAAGGACTATATCCCATGATGCACCTCACTCACATGGGCCTCTTAACCAAAACGTGGAACAGGAAGTGACACAAAGTGGCACGCACCTTAAGGGACTCCTTCCGGGCCAGTTTCTCTGTGGGGGAAGGGCAGTCCTTCTCCACACCATTCGATATCCTGGACTCTGACTGGTGGAGGGAGAGGGAGAGAGGGAGAGAGAGAGAGAGAGAGAGAGAGAGGGAGGGAATGAAAGAGGAAAAGAGGAGATGAGAGTGGAATAAGGAGAGAGATGGAAAGTTGTTCTACTTACTGCCACAAGTCACACATTAGTTAGATCATCTCAATCCAAAACAATTTGTTAGCCACACGCACACAAAGAAGCATGTATGGTACGCCAAAAGGGTCACAATTCGCCACTATCCAAGCACGTAAAAGTACCATAACGCGTGTATTTTACGACATTTTGGTCGGCAAAACGCGTTTTAGTGATCACAATAAAGCGTTGTTAAATATACAATTTTAATTCTATAATTCATCATCATTTAACATGGACATTTTATGAATAGACTGGAATACTCATATAATTTGTAGTGAAATATTGTGGTCCAAGTTGTCTATGATTGGGTGGAAGAAGTTCAAACCTACTGGCTATGTAAATTAACAGGTGGAGCTCTTTTGAATATGAGAGAACCTACGTATTTCACTGCGTTATAGTGGCACCAGAACGCCGTGAAATACGCGCGTTCTGTTGACCAAACGCGTAATTAACGGCGTTGTTTTGTGATAACGGAAACGCCAAAAAATAAGCGCCATATGGTAGTTTCATGTGCAGTTAGCGGCGAATTGTGAAACTTTTGGCATTCCATAGGCACGCACGCACGCACGCACGCACACACACACACATACACACACACTAACATGCACGTGCGGCCGAAAACAAATAACACAGGAGCTTGGATTCCAGCACACAAAGGGAGTGTGATGTCATGCTCAAGACGCAGTTAGGCTACTCCACTACATCTGTACATACATAGAAAACAGCTGTTTTACTTGCACCTTGGACTACCCTGCAGCTGTCATCTTTTAAATCAATTCCTAAAAGCCATTTTGCTTTGGTGAAATAGATTTTTTCATGGACTAAGCCATCAATGAGGCAGGCAGGCTATAACGTAGCACACATGCATTATGAGCTATGCGTGGCCACCACAGAACCATAATACAACGGTTGCCGTGCAGGCACAGCTCCCGCTCATTTGTGTTGCCAAGAGGCTGCTCCAGCTCCGTCTCTATGGTAGCGTTCCCCACAGAGGTCAGGCTAGGTACAGAACGGCTATTGTCCCAGAGGGCTGCTGGGATGGAAAACGCCGAACGAGGGGGAGAAGCAGCTGTGTGCGTTTAAGTCACTCCCCCAACATAACAAACATGTTGTGAGGAGACCAGAGACAAATATAGGCCTCTGAGCCACGATTGAATCTCAATAAGCATAATGTTAACATGACGCTACTGGGTACTGATGGCTGTTTTTGTGATTTGCACATTGCACAGCCCTAGCTACTGCCCTAATGTTTGCTAGTGTGCTAGCCAACATCAGGCTACTGCCCTAATGTTTGCTAGTGTGCTAGCCAACATCAGGCTACTGCCCTAATGTTTGCTAGTGTGCTAGCCAACATCAGGCTACTGCCCTAATGTTTGCTAGTGTGCTAGCTAACATCAGGCTATTGACCATATTGTTGGCTGGTGCCAGCCAACATCAGGTTACTGCCCTTACTTATGTTAGCTAGCGTGCTGGCTAACATCATGCTAGTGCCCCTACTGATGACTAGCATGCTAGCTAACATCAGGCTACTGCCCCTACCGAAGGCTAACGTGTTAGCTAAACATTATGTTACTTCCCATACTGATAGCGCTAGGTGCTAGCTAAAGCAGAGTTCTTACCTGGCTGGTGGGTGACTGGGCAGGACTGGGCTCATTACATAATGCACCATCTCTGTCCGTCTCACTGCCTGGTTGGAGCACAACACAGGAGAAAGTCAACACGAAGAATTCCCATCGACGGGACATAAACGCTAGCGACGATAACGTTAGCCAGAACACTGGCACATCCGTGTGTTAACGGCTAACCTGCGCTGAGGCGGTCCATGTCGTCGTCTCCTCCGTAGGACAGGTTGCGGGTGAGGGCGCGTGGGTCAATCTTGGGCGGGGCGGTGGCGTTAGTGCTCAAGGAGAACCTCCGCTGGTACAGATTCTCCTCCTTCATCCTGACGGGCGTCTTGTCCTCTGGAGGGGGGAGGGAGGGCAGGGGAAAAGAGATGGAAAACTAGGTCAGATAATATTTTCTAAATGCTACCGCACGTCAAATAGCGTAGCGTACCGCACCTTCCTCTTCTAAGGTAAAGGTGCTTTTATTGTCACAAACACACATGTAGCAAAATATGCTCCAAATGTATGTAACTTAACCCTGTATGTTATTGTCCATCTGGTCTGACATTGTCGTTGAGTCCTCTCTCTTATGCCAGCATCTGCATCCATCCAACCACCCACCCATCCACCCATCTCTCCATCCAACCACCCACCAATCTCTCCATCCAACCACCCACCCACACATCCATCCATTTGCCCATTTATCCATCAACATTCACCCACCCACCCACCCACACATCCATCCATCTGCCCATTTATCCATCCACATTCATCTCTCCATCCATCCATCAATTAATCCAGTCACCCACCCATCAATCCATTCTTCCACCCATCTACCCATCTCTCCATCTCACCACCCATCTCTCTACTCAACTACCCATCTCCATCTCTCCATCTCACCACCCATCTCTCTACTCAACTACCCATCTCCATCTAGCCATCTCTCCACCCATCTCCTAACAACAATGCCCAGTGTGTGAGAGCATGCCAGACCATCTGCACAATGGAACAGTGTATGGTGGGAAGCACAGTGTCAGTGGACGTAACATACTGTATCACACACACACACACACACACACACACACACAGAGCCACTGTGGAGAGGAGACCCCCTCCACAGACCACCCACTGCTGGCACCACCAGGGTTTGTGTGTGTGTGTTAGGGGTGCACAATATATCGACTCAGTATCATTATCGCAGTATCATATCGAACATGTAGCAGGAAGTGCAATATTCAGTTTATTTAGTGGAGAGATGCGTCTGTTGGCTGTTTGTCTTAGTTGTGTTTGATTCAGACAGAACAGCAAGATGTGGAAACATGAGTGGCCAACAAGAATGCCTCTTCAGTAGCTTGGAAACACTGTTGTTGTCCAATATGACTGTCAGCTGAAAATGTGTTGTTTAGATATGTTTCCCATAACCTTTGTTTTTACTTATGTTTAAAAATATCAAAATGAATATCGATATTCCAATTTTCATGATCAATATCGCAACATCACATTTTATCAATAAGGTGCACCCCCACATATCCACTCTGTAATGTATAGCTTATCGAAATACATCCACAAAATCATATCACATATACTGAAATTGTTTTATATGATATTGATGTTGAATTACTGTCCAGCCTTGCTGGAGCATTAATAAGGAATACTATAACGTTGTGCGTGACAAGACAGGGATTTCCCTATGGCATTTCAATGTTCAGGAAGCGTAATATAAATAGCCCACTATTTTGTACCGGCAGTGGCACAGTGTTTCCTATGATACATGTTGTTTTAACTAAGAGATTTGCTCGAAAGAAACATGTTATATGCTAATTTCTATATGTTTACACTCTATTATTAGAGTTCTAACTCGGGAGGCAGGGGGTTTTTCCTTATGGTAGCATTTCCTTATTTGGGCATCGAAAAGCGGTCTTGTATAAATACTATTTTGTGTCGGCAGACTGTTTCCTACATGATCAATGTTGGTCTAACTAAGAGATTCGCTGGAAAGAAATTATTTTACATGCTCTTAATTTGTGTTTAAAATCGTGCACATTAACAAGACATGGCAGTCAACGCGCAGAGGTCCGCGTGGCCGACAGACCAGCCCAGAAGTATAATATGCTCACGACGGCGTAAAGTACGCCATAGGCCGACGGCCTAGGCATGGCGTAAACTCGAGGCAGAAGTATAAACGGGTCTTTACAGAATTTATAGCTAGCAGACACTTCTATCCAGAGCAACTTACATGTAGTACATTTGTAAATATTTGGGCAGGTCACACACCATGTTCTATAATAACATAACAATATTCTTTAAATAAGAATCTTATCTTAAGAATCTTAAGAGAGAAGTTAACAGCATTTGAACACACACACACACACACACACACACACACACACACACCGTGGATACAGTCTCAGGGTTCAAGCAGCCTGTGAGAGCAGGCAAGGCTCTGTGCTTTAGGGGTGGGGGACCAGGCGATCGCCATGGCGATCAACAAGGAAAGACAGACACTCTGTACAACTACAGCTATATACTTGGCTTGACGATAAAACTAGGGAGGGATAATCAACAATCATTTGGGTTCTCTCCTCTATGTGCTCCTGTTTGTCGCACGCTTGTAGACCACCGTACATAGAAAGCTCCTTACACATTTTCTAAGATAGTCTTTCAGTCTGTTAGTTAAATATTTTAACATTTTCACTTAGGGGTGTACTCACTTTTGTTGCCAGCGGTTTAGACATTAATGGCTGTGTGTTGTATTATTTTGAGGGGACAGCAAATTTACACTGTTCTACAAGCTGTACAATCACTACTTTACATTGCAGAAAAGTGTAATTTCTTCATTGTTGTTGTCATTGTCATGTTGTCACATGAAAAGATATGCTCATATATTTGCAAATATGTGAGGGGTATACTCACTTTTGTGAGATACTGTAGCTTCATATACGTTTTGTCTCTACGGCCCCTGGCACGATTGGCAGCACTGTGGCAGCACCCTTCCCTCCCTCCCCTGCTCTCCTCCCTCTCCAGAGCTGGGTGGATACTGACAAGGTGTGAAGCCTGCCCTATTTATAGCTCTGTATTGTCAGCTGGCTTGGCAGGGGTGAGGGAAGGTCCTGGAAGAAACAACTGCTCAGCTGGTGTGTGATTCCACGGCGGTCTGACGAATCGCAGCAGAGTGTAGCAGAGGCTAATAGCAGACGAGGCTAAAAGCAGAAGATGCTAAAAGCTGAATATGCTAACAGCAGAAACGGCTAATAGCATAAAAAGGCTCATAGAACACTGTTTACACCACCTGGGTGGGTCTGTCTGCCTGGCCACACAGCCCTGTTCCTTCCCACGTACACACACACACACACACACACACACACACACACACACACACACAGTGAGCGCACCAGACTTCCTGCCGACGCCGGTGTCTCGCCCACAAATCCCCCCGGCTGCAATATCCGAGAACAGTGTTACGTAATGTCCATCCACTTGTAGTTGGACAAACGCACACACACATGCGCACATGTGCGTGCGTGCGTGCATGTGTGTGTGCGTGCGTGCGTGCATGTGTGTGTGTACGTAGCTGTAGGCTCAAGGCAGGAGCTCGGTGAGAATTCAATCCTAAACTGCTCTGACAAACAGGCAGACTGTATGTCTGTTTTAGTGTCACTGCTTAAGGAAAAGCAAATAATCCGGGCTCACTTGTGTATGCAAATACACCCACCAAGTCAACATGAGCCATGCTGGATCTATGCTGGTTGAAGGTAGAACATACAACATACAATATACATAGATATACATAAAAATACATACACAATACTGTATTTTGTACATATCTATATTCACGAGAGAGAGAGAGAGAGAGAGACATGAGCAGATACAGTAAACAAAGATGCTAACAGATAAACCAGAAATAAAGTATAGACATTTTTCCAAGAAGCACTGCGTCAAGGCTACAACTGCTGTCCTGTCTTTAAACAGTGTGGAATTATGAGCTACGCCCAAACCCATGAAAGGTGAGAGTGAGAGCGTGTTAAACGGGGGCTATAAACTATGTTTTTTCAAACTTTCTCAGCCACAATCCAGTGACATAAAAACATCCATCCCCCGCTGGCCCACCCTTAAGCAAGCCACTGCCCTAGAGTAACCGGCAGGTTATGCTGTAGACCAGGGGTGGGCAATTATTTTCACTTGGGGGCCACATTGAAGATATCAGAACTTCGCGGGCCACTTTTTTAACCAACATGGTAAAACATTTAAAAATAAAACACAAAATAGCTAACTTTGTTAACTTGTTTAAATAGGCTATTCCTATACAACACCATATTCAGTAAATAAAGTAACATTCTGCAGAGCTTGTCAAGTAATTTTATGTTGTATTATACAATTTTTTAAATGTTTGATGTACCGGTACCGGGCGGGCCGGGTAGAATGTCTCAAAGGGCTGCATCCGGCAGGCCTGACTTTGCCCAGGCCTGCTGTAGACTGGCGTCAAGTGAATTCACCCCGCCACACAGGCGCTAGGCTAATATTTACTAAATGATATCAACTGCTGAAGGACTACCTGTGGGAAAAGATAACTGAGTGTCAGGGGGAACAGGCTGGGGGTCAACAACACTAGACAGTTCTGGTGCCTGGCAGTACCGTCAAACCACCACCAGTGGGAACAGGCTGGGGGTCAACAACACAAACTGTTGCTTGTTTACATTCCAGGCCTTGGCCTAGGTATCCCCCTCATATATTTGCCACCCAAAATGTTGCAATCAATCTGTCAATAATATCTTTAGCTCCAACTGGTAGTAGCCTCAATCGTGTCACCTGAAGATGAGATTAGTACCCGCCCACTCGAGTCGCTGAATCTCATTAAGGTTCCATTGTCTCTCGTCACATGTTCACCAGGTGCATTGTGGGTCTGGATGCACCAGGCTTGGTCACCTGGGCATTTGAAGGAGGAAGTGTCCTTTCTGTTGCCTTCCCTGAAGTAGCCCGTGTTCAACACGTCTTACAGTGAGGTGGTTAGCTCCGCCCCTGTGGCACTTAGCTCCGCCCCTGTGGCACTTAGCTCCGCCCCTGACCTTTCTTGTTCCCTCAGCCTCAGGGCTTGTATGCACACACGGACACCCACAAACACACAAACACACGTCACCCCTGAAAACAGAGTCAGAGGCGTGTCTGTGAATACGTGCACATGTACACGTGCGCTGTGCAGTGACGGCTCAGTGTGCACACACAGTATGTGTGAACTACACCGCACTCTCAACCACAACCAATCAGCGAGCAGCAATGGGATTAATGCCCGGACAGATGACCTATATAATGCCGGGAGGGGCTTCAGTCAAGCATGAACAAACACCCTCAGCAGCGGTAAACAATCCTGTAGACACACATGCATGCGCACATGTGCACGCACGCACGCACGCACACACACACACACACACACACACCAATACCATTATAAAGGCTCAGAATTTTTATTGGTAATTCCGAACTAGTGTAAGAACGAATATCCGTTCTCAAAACTTGTTTCATAACTTGTTCAACATCCAAGCAGCCTTTGCAGCTTTTCAAATTTAAAACTGTGATTGATGTCATGACTTGTCATACCTTGGCCCCTGCCCCCAAATAGTTTGACTAGGAGTTTTTTCTAGTTCTAGTTAAAGTGTTTTGTGTTCAGTGTTAGCTTCATGAAGCTGTTGCAAGTTGACGTGCCAGTCCTGTCAGGAAGACAGGAACCATCATGTTTTGTTACTTTCTGTATCACGTAAATGAGTGCTTGTTGACGGGGGAAAAAAGAAAATCGTGATCTCCATTCTGAGCAGGAAATCGTGATTCTCATTTTATCCAGAATCGTGCAGCCTTAATAGGCATAGACACTAATACCAGTACTCTTGTTACATCGGCAAAGGTCCAAACAATCTAATGCAGTAAAATACTTGGTCCAAAACATAGAACATTAATAATTACTGCACAGACTGCTGTTGCATTCATTTCATATAAACCGGTAGACGTAATTCACCTTACTTTCGGTCATACCGGTACTCTAGTTCGCACGTTAACAATTAGCCTAGCTCTCAAAATAGTCGCTGCATGCTGCAAGCTTTCGATTGACACAACTGAGCCAATAGGAGCTGTGTTCAGCCAGCATTAGCCAATGACAGTCCGTGTTGAAAAAGGAGCCCGCCAATGAAACTCCAAACATGCAGATATTTTCTTTTACTGAGAAACTATTAGTCAAAAAGCAAATGTGCATACCTAATCTGAATAAAAAGAGAACATAAAAAAATATTAAAATCCAAAAATGTGTACATACCGCCAGGAATACCTGAGTATTCTGGTGCAGCCATAATCTAAACAGAACAAACCTACTGTTGTTTCTCGAGAAACTACCATGTGCCATGTTGACCCCAGCGAATGAGGTCAGGGGGCTAAATATGTGACGAGGAGCTGAGAGATGTGGCGGGGACACGTTATTCTCAGAGCATGTGTGTTCTGGGGCGTCCAAACGGAGGTTGGACGCCCAGCGGGCCAATCTCGGCTTTGATCGGCCAATATAGGAAAACTGCTGTTGTGCTGGACGATGGTGGACTTTTCTGGTGCCCACCCCCCCTTTCGGCAGCCAGTCTCCATAGGAACCGATCACACACAGTCGCTAGAAGCGTGTCGGCAGCAAAACCATTTTTTCCCCTATGATGCGCATGTCACACACTTTTTTTTTGGCGCCACGTTTGGTGCACTGCTTGTCAACGTGACAGTTGGCCAGGCAGCCAATCTATTTGGCAGAGGCAGCTCATCTCTGTGTGATTGGGGCTTTATCAAAGTGCTTGTGAAGCGGCCACGCCTTTAGCAACACGTCTCTTAAAGGTACACGCTGCTATTTTATCTATAGCACCTCATATCAACCCCAGCTTACTGTTCACGTTTAAAAGGAGGAGATTGTAAGCTAATGCAAACATCTACTCATGGTTTGCTAGTTTCCCATTCTGTGTGCTCGCTGAAAGAAATATTCTGGTGTTTCTACACAGCCCTGGCTGTGGGAATGGGAACTCAAACAAAGTGGTACAGATAACACAACACTGTCCCAGCCTTGGCAATGAGTTTCCAATGTGGGGAATCAGAGCTTTTGAGGGAGCACCTTATGTCATTGAAGGGAATGGCACTCCAGTCAATGTTCTCAATTCCTTGGTCACGTTTTCAAAACTCTTCAGTTTTCCTTAACAAATGTTTACTTGGCACAGCAGCTAATTTCACATCCAAATTGCACTAAAACAATGATAACACTACATGTTTCAAATTGACGTATTATACAACACTAGCAAATCATGTCGCACAATAAACATTTGTCTCCCACTCAATTCCCTAAACAACAGGTAGCAACAGAATTACACAATGTCTTTAAGTGTATTTACAAAACACGAATGACACCTATCTATTTATAAATCACTGAAGTATATGCTACTGGCATTAATCAGACATGATTCTAAATACTGCCTCCCAAAATAGACACGTGAGGAAGACCAAAGGTCAAAATAAAATAAAACTTCTCCTAAACTGAGTATTCTTTAGCATGATGCATGCTTATGTATGCTGTATGCTTTGCTTACTCAAGGTTTTTAGATAAGAACACAAGTCTATCAACCTTTGCAGGCTTGAGACAGGTTCGTTGGCAAGTGACGATGTTGCCAC
>JAOEGT010029664.1:0-10122 GCA_025447795.1 Speoplatyrhinus poulsoni | reverse complement strand
ATATGGCATGTATTGTTGACCAGTGATCATGTTGGGATGTTGACCAGGTCTAGTCTGTCATAACCATAACGATGTCAAGACAATTTCACTGCAACAATAAATTACATAAATATTACTCTCAAATAATTTAATAGATCCGATGGGCTGTTTATAGTAACTTTCAGGAGGTGAACTTATGAGGTTTCAATTCCCGGGTGGGACAAATTTTTTTTAATTTATTTTTTTTGTTTTAATAACTTAAAGCATAGTTGTACAGGCTTAAAATTTGAGAAATTTTTCTTCATACTTTCGTCCCCCCCACTTTAAAAACATCTCCTGCGCCACTGCTTTACACAATTTGGGCTATATACTCACAGCATTTATGCAGGCTACAACTATGCACAATATAGCCAGTGTATCGCACCACAAGCTTAGATTAACCTAAAACACACACTAAAAACACAGGTAGCATGAATTATTATTAGTAGGCTACTGCACTCTTTGCTTCCATTTCAAGTTCATTCGTTGTAACCTATACTTTTTAAGTTTGTTTAAACTCAAACATCAGTTTACTTTGCCCCTCTGTTATTAATCATTTAATATACGTGTCCGTTATGTTGAACTTTGGTAGCTCAAGCATGGGCGTCCACATGTTACGTAATGGTACGCAAATCAGGTCGTGGTTTTCCTGTGGAGCGGGTCTATCGTGTAGGCTACGGTATTAACATTGGTGCATGTGGCGTTAAATAGGCTACTGCGGATGTGGGCCGAGCTACAATGCCGGACATATGTGCTCTGCCATATCGCTCTGCTCTCTTGACAGTTCTAGAAACAACATGACCACAGCACACAATAGGTCTACAAGGAAATAATTGAACGTAAACCCCCCCACTCTTGACACTACTGCTTTCAGATAATTTTATTTCACTGAGATTATAGTCTGTAAAACCTGTTTTCATTGGTGTTTTCACAGCCGCCCTGCTGGCGGACCAATCAGGGTGGGTTAGCGAGGTGACGCTGAAGTCAAGCGTGTTTATAAATTGTGGGTAGAGCTAGATGAGGTGATCAAAACAGGTGTACTGTATCGATGCCGTTTGGCTCAGCGCTGGTGGTTTCTAAATGAACCAGAAGTCTACACAAAGTAGGAGGAAACAACACTGGAGCGTGGCCAGACCTTCACAACATGAATGGTTACACCAAGCTAGAGGAAAAACCCCGCAAGGCCTCAGATTCCATCGGTCTGCCATGAATGGGTTTACATTCAATGCTCTGATCTCGTTTATTAGGCTGTGCAACACGATAAAAAGTTGTGTAAAGTATGTGAGTGTTGCCTTCAGAGTTACCCCCCCCCCCTCCCCGGGGCAATGCTACAGCACCACAGTACAGTGTTCCATTTCTCATGTAGGTTATGACACATCGAGCTTCAGCAGCGTGGACCAGCGGAGCTGGGGAGGGAGGAGGCTCCTTCAGGAGATAAACAACGGCAGCCTGGAGGAGATGGAGGACCACGAGTCCAAGAACTGCACTGCTCCAGGTAAGACGGGATGAGAGAATGAGGACACACCAGACGCAAGAGAAATGAGGGGGTGAGAAGTATGTGTATAAAAAAAAATTTGCTTGTTTCCATGGCGACATTTTTTAAAATCTTTTATCGAGAACGATTTCCGTTTGGAGGCCCTTCAAGGAGAGAGCCAAGTGATACCACGATCGCTGTGTGTGCGTGCGTGCATGTGCGTGTGTACATACAGGAGTGTGTCGGCCCTGCGCGTGTAACGCAGAAGGCTGACATCACTGGAGGGGCGTAGAGGGGAACCAGGCCATCTGTACCGGTGCAGGTCGCGTTTAGGCAACGGCTTCGGCAATGTCTCGGCGCTACGCGAAGCCATGCCCGGCGTGGGCAGCCTTCGTCTCATTTGTCCGTTCCGTTATGATCTCCTGTGCCTTCTATTATTGGCGACAGATGGACGGACGTTTTCCATTCCATCTGGTTATAATTGATGAGTGGGAGGGCATTGAGAAGGCTGTGTGGGTGGGGAGAGGGTGATAAAGTGGCGGCTGCGTATGGGATACCTCTTGCTTTTCACATTCACAACTATTTTACCTTGAGCAGGATGTCGTTGGCCTTTGGAGAAAGGCACAAGGGCCTCTCGTGAGCTCATTAAGCAAAATGGCCGTCATCAATCTCTCCCCTTCTCATCCTCTCAAGGTTGCTGCTGTCTTCTATAAAGGGAGCTGGGGTCAAAGTTCGATTTATTCTCCTCTCCTGCTTATTATATCTACAGTATGTTCTCTTTTACTGTCCCTGCCCTGGCTAAATTTAAATAGGATATACCCTCATGTGGCTTTGGCCCCTAGAAACGTAGATTTGAGTAAAATCACCTCTATTTTAGGAAACCGCTTTTGACTGTTGCGGTTATTTCTGCGCCTTCTCCCCAGTAAGGCAGTGGCACATTCAGCTTTTAATGCGGGGGAGTTTGTGAGTCATGGTCGTCTGACCTTTTGAAAGGATGTTGTCTGTTAACAGCAGCAAGGTGGCTGTTTTACTGCGCGTGTTTGTCAGGAGCACATACGTGCCTTGGAGGGCGACGACGCGTCTAAGCAAGAGGATGGTTCAGGTGTGTGCCCTTGTGTGCTTCCGCCCGATTTGGCGCAGATGGAAAGGACGTCGCCCTGGCAGTCAGCCCAATCAGTACAAGGCCGCTAACGAGTCTCGCCAATAAGCACGGCAAGGCTGTTGGAACGGAGACTCGCACAGGAAGAGAATCAAGGGCAGAGGAGGGAAGGAGGGAAGGAGAGAGAGAGGGAGGGAGAGAGAGAGAGAGGCCCTGGTATAGCTAATTCCCGCTCCCAGCCACACATGAAGTGAGCCGTCATGCACTAGCTTATTCCACCTCCCTGGCTGGTTTTAATTGTGCAGCCTCCGCTGCTTGTGTTGATTTCACGCGCTTGCTTTATCAAGTGTACGCTACGGTAGCTGACTGTCCTGCCTCTAAATATCTTAATCCAATCAGTGTCCAATATTCTGTGGAGTACGTATAGCCTCCAGCCCCCTTTTAGGCGATTTCAATATGGCTGAAAATCGTCCCGATTGCTCTGATAGGCGGTCACGTTAAAATATTTATTTCCAAAAATGCAGGCTCTGCAATGCATTCTCTATGGCTTCCCGGAGTGCTTGCACGAACGTGTTTACGTCATACAAAACGTTAGTCAGAATCAGAAATCTGTCAGTGACGTGTGTTGTCTACGCAACATGGCCTAGAATGGTTCCTTGTCGACATTATGGATTGTGTCTAATCCCCTTTGTCTGCATGATTTGTGAAGTCAGTAATATCATAATATTAATAATAATTGGTAGGATTGTTTAGTGTGTATGCAATTGTGCTTTTCCATAACAATTTTTAACAATATCTAAACAGAAGCCAAAGGTCAATGTTTTGCATTCATGTGAACTGTAGCCAACTACCGGTACTGTAAATGAGATTGGGCGAGAGCATTTTGCTGCACCTAAAATAACATGACAACTGAATCAGTCTATTGTGAATTACTTTATTTTAATCTATCTACAGTGTGTTTTGTATAGCCCTCATTATTTAAGACATTTATTTGATTAATTAAATTGTAAAGCATCTCTGCCTATATAGCCTATATGTTGCCATCTAGGAGGTATGCTACTGGCATGTATGACACTAGTGAGGTGACAAGAAAAACAAACAAGAAATTCTAGTCTACAATGTAATGTGACAATAGCTATTTGACTTTAGCAATATCACATTTTGTCAACATTTTGCAACCCTAGTGGACTCCTAGAAAAGGTTCTGGGTTCGACCCCCAACATGCCTAGTCCACCTATAAACATCTGTAAGCATGATGTCTAATCCCCTACCAGATCCCTTATACTTGAAATTGTACTTGCTGCACTGCAAGCTACTTTGGATAAAATCCTAAATTACCTAATTGTTATTCCATTCACAATGTTCCCGGCCTCTGACTGCGTTTTTGATACCAATCATGAGGTCAAATATATTGTGAGCGAGCATGATTTGTGTGTGTGTATGTGGAACACATTATAACAAGAGTACCCTCTCAGTACTGGCCTGACTGTTCTTCATTATGGCCTTGTTGCATATAGTAAGATAATACACTTTTTGTCAAATTCACCAAATATTTTTTGGCTATTTTACCGTTCTTTGTGCGTCCAGAAAAAATTATCTGGTTATTCTACACAGCACTGGCTCCGGAACATAAAACAAAGTGGTGCATACCTACCCACACACAACAATGATGCCCTTGGCTTTAAGTGTTTCAATGTGTGGGGCTGAGCTTCTGAGTGAGTATGTTTTGATTTGAGCTCAAAGTTACCAAGCGCTCTCGAGAATGACTAATGGTGCGCTCACATGGAATACGGTAGAAGGCAAAGACTTTCTAGACGGCACGGCATAAAAGTCCTACGGAATGGCAGTTGCTATGGCGATGTCGCATTTTTTAAAAATAATTTAATAAAAAATATAAAACAGTGATTTAGTAGCAACTGTTTTATGTAATTATTTTTGTGTTTTATCTAGCATTCTAATGTTGTTGCACCAAAAGTATTATCTTCTCATTGTCGATAACTAGTGCCCATTTGCATGTAATAGTTTATACTTGACAAAATCGAAGTACTTAAACAAACATTTCCTTCCAAAATGTTTTTTTGTAATGTATTTTTTGGAGGGAATGCACACCATTTGTACGTTTGATTTTACACATTTTACTCTAGAATGTTCTGGTTGTCGCTTGCATAAGACACGCACACGTTGAGTTGGCGGTGTGGACTCTATAGAGGGATGGCAACAGCTCGTCAGCGATTTACGAGTTGAATACGTCGTCGGTGTGAATGCAGGGTTAGTCAGCCTGCCTTTAAAAGCGTGCTAACTTCAAGTTCAAATCATAAAAAACTCCCACAGATGTTCCCGCCCCTACACATTGAACTGTACTTTGACTGTACCTTTAAGCATAACGGTACCTGATTGTATACAGATGCTCGGATGGCGTGTGTAGCTTGTGATCGGGGGTGCCCCGAGCATGCATGTGGCGGCTGTCTCCTGGGGTCTCTCTCCCCAGGGGTTCCTCCCCAGAGCCCTCCTCTGCTATTATAGATCCTCCTCTCATTTCTGCGACGCTGCACTCCATTTTAGGAGAAGGGGAGTGTTATGACTTAATCAGGGCTTCCCTGAGAAGAGTGCGTGTGTGTGTGTGTGTGTGTCTATAAGTGAAGCCTTTCGTAGGGTAGACTTGTTAATAGTGTTGATTAATGGTGAGACACTGTCCCAGCTCTCCATAGTGCCGGGTTCCTTATCCCTGTGCATGATGTTGTGTACGCGTTTGGGTCCATAATTGGTTTTGTAAGTGGGTTTGTGTGTGGGTGGACTCCTGGCACCTCTCTATGCTTGGTTGAGGCTAATCAGTAAGCAGGGATTACACCTAGTGTATGGTTGATGAACTAATCAAATCATAAGCAACGGTCATTCCTGTACCACCTTCATCTCTAATCTAATACAATATAGACCTGTGGGTCCCCCGGAGGGTTTTCCTCTGAGAAATATATTCTGATGATATACTAACTCTGAATGTGCTGCTAGCTTGATTATGACAGATGCTGTCAAAAGTTCTACCAGAAGTGCCAAATGTGCATAGAGTTGTGTTATTGGTTCCTTGTTTGGAATAACAGCGATCCGTTGTAGCGTTAGCTTGTTTTTTTACGATCTCTCACTTAAATACCTCTGCCGTGAACTGCCAGCCTGTATTTGTGTTTGGATTCTTTGCCTGATATTTTTACATTTGTGTCTTTGGTTTTTTGCTCTCTCTCTCTCTCTCTCTCTCTCTCTCTCTCTCTCTCTCTCTTTCTCTCCCTCTCTCTCTCTCTGTGTCTCTGTCTGAGCCCTCTATTTCCCTTTCATGCCCTAATGCTGTCTTGTCCTATAAATGCCTCCTGCTTCCTCTGTTGAATTATGGAGCTCATGTTGTGCGCGAGCAGCAAGAGGTGGTTCTACACTCCTTTAAAGATTCATCCTTCTTGTCTTGTGCGACTGCCTGCGATGTTGAGCCAGTTTGCTGAGTGCAGCCAGCGTCTTGGCTCTGCCACGCTCTCCCCAGGGGCCGAGGCATCGCACAGGTTCTTCTGACACTACAAGTCTCTTTCAAAACGCAGTTCAGAGTGTGCGCAATGCCAGTGTGTGTAAGTATATCGGTGTGTTCGCCCTCAGTGATCCTTTGGTGCTCTTGATGTTTTACTTGCTTTAAGACATGAAAAGCCAACCAAGTAATGTGGTGGTCTAATGCCTGGGGATGTTCATGCTACAATAAAATACAATATAGAGTTTGAGATCAAAACACGTATGTGACAACAGATCTGAATTGTAGCTTTTGTTTTACTGATATTTTCATCCAAGTGATAGTTTTTGTATCAGAACACCCATATTTTAAGCACAAGTATTTATTTGATAGATATTACATGTATGTAATTTGAAGAAAATGACACTGTAATACTTGATTGTATATTGAAAAATGCTTGCAGTAATTGCATCATTTCACTCAATTCGTTGTTTTGCGTCGTTGTCTTGCTACACGATGAGTTCCTCCCATTTAGTTTTAATGCATTTCTCTTAGTTGTTTTTGTGGACATCTTAATTTATCCTGCTGCTATGATCATGAAGTACATATTGTATTAGTGAGCCCTCTCCAGAAGTAGTCTATCAAGCTCAAGCCATAACACATGCTTCACAGATTGGCTGCGAAATATCGTTTTTTGCTTAGGAACTTTAGTAACTAATTGACATGACCCGGATGTACTGTAAGTGGAAGCGGCGATAAGAGCTTTTCTAATTCTCTAAATGTTATTGAAGGTGCTTCAATTATTGCTTTCTTATCTGCTTTAGGGTAGGGTACACTGATTATGAAAGGAAATGAGATAATGCCATCCAACCATTCCTTACAACCCACCCTTCAGCCATTTATGAAAATAAGTTATTGTGCAATGTCCATGTTTTGCATTTCTTCTTATGTAAATTTAACAATTATATTTATGAATGAATCCCAATGTGTAGTATGATTAAACTCAATGGGTACAATCGATAGGCAACAAATATCTGTGTGAAAAAATTTTTGATTCATTTTTGTATTAGGTATTTCATTTTATGTAAATTCCAACCTTGGAAATGAAGTAATATTCTTCTCTCTACATTTATATAGCATGCATCATTGAATGAAACAACATGGCAAAAACACATGGGGCTAAGTATCTACGATGTTCCTTTAGTTGTCTGTCTTTGTAGCACCGTACTGTACTGTAGTTTCACCACAGTTTCACACCATGTGAATAACATCCACCTTACATAGCCTTGCAGTCGTATTCTCTAAGGACCACGTTTGCCATTTCCTAAGTCCTCATGAATACTCCTTCACATATTGAATTAACCTCGTGACATGTTCAATCGAGGTCAGGTGAAAATGGTTAGGAAAAGACAGGATGCAATATCTTTGAATATTCAACTGCAGCCATTAGCTTGTATGTTTTGGCTCATGACCACATCTCTTCTTCCCTCTGCACCTTGGGTTTTATATTACTTTGGTAGAGGTTAAACTGGGTGTCATCAGTCCATAATTGTTTTAGAACTCATGTGACTCATCTCTGTTCTTTACAAATCGTAATCTCACCTTCCGATTGTTAATAGTTTGCATCTTTTTTTGCCTGTGCATTGCTGCTCTCTTTAAGTCTGCTTCAAAAGGGTGATTGGAGATGCTTTATTCCTGCTACAATACTTTTGAAAAGTAAACTAAAAATTAGAGAAAAAAAAAAGAAAACTTATCTGATACAAAAGGCAATACATTCTAATCTAAATTAATCTTCTTTAGATGAAAATTGCCAGGAAATGAAATCTGGAATTTGGATCTGTCGTCTTTGATGTCAGACTGTTGTCTTTAGTGTATAGCAAAAAAAGGAATTAGCTGTTCCAGTACTTTTGGAGGAGATTGTGTTTCATGTACAGCCTCTAAGCCACGTAAAGGCTTGTGGAACAAGAAGGGATGGTCGGCTGAGCGGGTGCTTGAAATGATTTATGGATGGGAGCATCTCACTCCGTCATATTGTATCATGTCGCATTTGGGTGCAGGATAACATTATAAGCTATAGACTGCTTCACTGTCAACTAGTTATGACGATGACTCTGCACTATTGCTATTTGTCTCTATGTACTTAGTGTTATTGTTGTTTACTTGGTTAGACATGGTTAGAAGCCTGCTGAGAATTTGGATACATATTTTATTGTCTACTGTATTATTTAGTATGAGTTTGCCTTTTCCTTTTTTATAAGGTGCGGACAATTTTTGATAAAATACGTAATCATATACAGTGTAAAATGTCTATAATATATTATTTTTATTTTGTGTTTCTCTTATGTTTTGGGATTGTGTGCCAGAGGTCATGGGTCATGAGTGCTATATTTTACACACTGATTATTTTTGGGCATATAATACAGTTGTTGCCAAATTTGACCTAAATTCTCTACTGCAGTATAGGGAAGATCTGCATTTAATCTACAGCAGAGACATGTAGAATAGAGTCTCCTCCGTTAACTCAAGTGGACCATTTTTTCACAGCAATAGTGGCTGGATCGTGGAACCTCAAAACAGTTTCCGTAAGTTAGACGGAAAATACTTAGCCTTGCAAGATCAGGATGGGCTCGCGAGGCTAAATACTTCATTTTGACTTTGCCTTTTGCAAGCGTGGATTGCAAACAGGCTTTGCTGAAGCCAGTAGAGCCTTCATCCGATCACCTATATACATATGTTTTTGAAAGTGCCTGCCCTTTTAAAATAGACAGCTCCTCAGGTGAATGTTGCCATGTCTCAAATCGCGTACTTCACTAAGTACACTTCACATGTACTTTTGAGAAGTAGTATTGTCTAAAATCGAACACTCAAGTTGAGCCCTTACCGGACATGACGAACAATGGATTCTCACCCACTAAAATCAAATATCTGCAGGCTTATTTTGGCTCACTTTTTCAAAAGTATGTAATTTGGAAATTACTTAGTACAAAGTGCTCCTCCCACTGGCTGATAAAAGGCTACCGGCTGGTACCGTGTGTTGATTTACATATTATTTTAGTTGTGATATACATAGCTGACATATTGTTGTGCTGCTAGCCCAAAAAGTGACAGTTGAGTGCATGAAGTGTGCATCGTTCCACACTCAATTTCTGCACCGTTTTGAGTACGCCAACGGCTACTTTGAGTGCACTGCATTTTGGCGTACTTGTCAGTTTACGTACTCAAAATATTACGTATAAGTACACAAGTGCGAGATTTGAGACACAGCTTGTGTCTAACAGACCATACATCTGGCGTGCCAGTTACGGCCTGGCTCAAAGGCCGTAAACTACACATAACACAAATCTCCAAGCTAACATACAATGAGGTGTGAATGTCTGTAGGCGTGTGTACTGAATGTGTGTGTTGCTTGCCAACTGAACAAAACAACCAAACAACAAACGGCATGTGTGGTGCCAGGAGGGTCAGAGAGTGAATAGTGTGCTGGGAGCACTCTTATAATGCCCGGCCAGGTGATGCCAATTAAGGTTAATGAAGTTCCAAACACATCCAGGCCAGGGATGTCACACAAATTAGCAAATACTGAAAGTACCCTATAAAATATATTGTCCATAAATATATGGCCCACCAAGCACTTCCTGGAACTGTTTTTCATCTACATCAGGGGTGGGCAATTATTTTCACGTGGGGGCCACATTGAAACTGTCAGAGAACTTTGCTGGCCACCTTACTTTTTAACCAATATGCTAAAACATTTAAAAAGAAAACACACAATAACTTGCATATTTATGCATATAGGCTATTCCTATGCAACACTATTTTCATATTCAAACACAACAGTTCACTTCATCTATGTTTTTTCTTTATGCAGCAGTAAATGAACATGGTGCAGAGCTCGTCAAGGAAATGTATGTTGTATTATTATTTTTTAAATGTTTGATGTACCGGGCGGGCCTGGTAGAATGTCTCATCCGGAAGGTCTACATCAGGGGTGCCCAACCCTGGTCCTGGAGGGCCCCTATCCAGCATGTTTTAGATGTCTCCCTGCTCCAATAC
>JAOEGT010029653.1:0-10123 GCA_025447795.1 Speoplatyrhinus poulsoni | reverse complement strand
CCCAAATGGAGCACATAGGAAGCCTGGGAGAGCGAGAGGGCCCGTGGATCTGAAAGGTGGCGGAATAGAGAGAATAGAGAGAATAGAGAGCTCAGCGCCAGGCAACAGGGAGGAGGAGATGAGGTGAAGTGAAACGACCGGGGAAAAAAAGAGAGGTGTTTCAAGCATTGCTTGATTTCCCTTCAAACTTTGATCATTTCAAAGATTATTCATTTACTTTGTTTCCGTTGTCGGAGGAATATTATGCTGTAGTTTTTGTTGTTTTTCTTTTTTTTTTCAATTTAGAGGTAAAAGTAAAGTTGAATTTAGTAAAACCCTTTGCTGAATAACTTCTGTATCTCTCTACAAGCCTATACTGTATATGGGTGAGTAGTAGCTTTAGGTAATAAACCAAATGTCACTTAAGTTTTTGATGTTTTTAGTTTCATCCTACTTGGTTCCGTTATACTAAGTGATTTCCAAAATATTAAGTGGTTTTGTATTCTTATTGTTTTTTAACTCATATTATCCAAAATCTATACTAAAAGCCACAAAAAAAGTGAAATATGCTGTGTCCTTCACAGTGCATGTTATATGCACTACACTAGTAACATGCCTTGAACTGTCAAAAAAATAAATTTCACATTTCGTGACCTCTCCCTAGCTAGACATTTTGAGATTAAAACATTCATTTAAATGCATCATCAATAAGAGACATCACAAAGATCATTGACAATAAACATGATCACACATACATTTGCTACTCTGTGTGTTGTACGTGTAAGGTCAAGAAGACCTCAGTGAGAAACAAACCACAGGAGAAACAGAGCAGCAGCCTTTAGAAGAAAAGCAGTTAAAGCCTTCCTCACCTCCTCAGCAGACACATGCAGGGTGAGTGGATGTGGTGGGGCTCTGGGGGCTCGTGACCATGTCCCTTGCTTCCAACTCAGACCAACAGACAGGCAAGTCATAGCTTCAACCAGAGGTCTGGTATACTATACCAGAGGTCTTCAACGTTTTTCAAGCTAAGGACCCCAAATAATTTGAAGGATTCCCTGCAGTACCTCAGAAGACCTCTGTAATATACTATTTTAGCATTCTCTCCATTTGCAACCCACACCGGTACGCAACTGACAGATTGCAGAAGGAAGCCTCATCAATACCGTTAACTGCTCACATCCCGCACAGACAATATATATAGAGAAGGAGAGAGAGAACCATATCCTTGTTCATTGTTCTGTGAGCGCTAGGTAAAATTGTGGGTACTGTTTACACCTACAGCATAAAGGTAAACACTAGTTAAGAGGTGTGTGCAAAACTTATTTTTGGTTATTGACAGTATTTCTGCAGTGAACTGTTTTGGGGTGATATGACTTGGTTTCAGGCCATGCATGGTAGATTTAGATGTCTGGGCGCTGCCTACATCAGACTACACAGAAAAATGCTGTTACTGAAACACCCACTTAAGAGACCAGAAGCGTACAGATCCATCACCACAGTAATTGAGCTAAATACAACATATTTTGTGTTTCTGGATTAACAGATTTAAAAAAGAAAAACTAATACAAACACAGATTTTAATGCAGAATTGAGTCTTCTATATTTTACTGTTGCTGAAAAGAGTCAATCATTTTCCAAAATTAAATAAAGAAATATACATCGAAAGTGCTTAATAAACATCAGAATGTAGTTAGCATTGCAGGACAATAAGTCAGATATCACATACTTTTTACACAAAAGCATACCCGCCTTTAGTCTAAAAGAAGCTAAATGCTGTAGGCCTACACAAAGTTCCAGAGTTCTAATAGTCATTATGCAAATTAAATACCTGCACCAATTACAGTCACTTACATAGCTATCGGTACTGTATATTATGTCATTAAATGTGCTCATTTGGTTGAATAACCAAGGCAATTATGAAGCATATCTTATTAGAAAAATAAATTAAGTAAAATAAAGTCCCAATTATTTATTTTTTTATAAAGTCTACTGGGTCTAGCATAAGTGATTGAATCAGTGCTCAATCTATTACACGCTATAGGATCTATTTAAACTTCTGTTGAACATGAAAAGGGAAACTGGCATGTTGAAGGGTTGGCTGAAAGAAATTACTTAAGAGGTTGGACACTTTAGAGCTCCTTCCTCTGCATAGAAACAGATAATGAGATCAGGTTGATTACTCTTGCATGGAGTAGAAATGCAAGTGAATGAAGCAGATCGGGTGGAGTGAGAAGCACCTTTTAATCATTAATCAGATGCTGGTGTCAAGAGGAACCTTCATTATCTGGCTACACCTCAAGAGGGTGTGCTTATTGACTCCCTAAACTCTGCTAGGCTTTAGTTCTTTTGACATGAGTTTGGAGACCTTCATGTATGAGATTAGATAGAGATACGTGATATCATATGGAACTTAACCAAAGTAATGCGTTCTAATTTGTATCAAAAACAGACAACTACAGTGCAGTCTCAAAGGAGTTGATGTGTTTTGGGAGCCTGGCTCCACCCGACTATTGCTCTCAGATCAATTATCTCTGAGATTATAGTCTGGAAACCCTGGTCGATTTAACGTTTGCATGGCCATCTGGATGGTGGACCAATCTGCGACCAGTGGTGAGGAGTAGGTGTTATGAAGTTGAAGTCAAGTGTTTGTTTTGAAATGGTGACTGAGAGTTGAAGAAGTCATTCCATGAAAAACACATTTCTTCTTTTTTTTTAAATCGTTTTTAAAAATAGTTCTGTTAGTGTGACTTGGAATTGCAGTTTGTTGGCGAATTGCAGTTAAATGTATCTACAGTAGCTCATCTCGGGAAGCTCAATTATTTTTCTCAACACAGTTCAAATTACTGTTGAACCGTATGTGAATTTTGTTTTGACCAGGTTGATGTAAGACAAGGTAGAATGTCCTTACTTGACCAAGCACTTTGACATTGATGCACGGTCAAGCTTATTATTACATCAAATCAGATCAAAAACATAAGGATTGATTTTCAGACTGATGGCTGTATGAATTTCCATTTATAAAGAAAGACACTAAAGGACTTGCTGAATTTTTCTTAGATTGAAATCTATTTGAAGTAAGACTACAAAGAGAGAAAATCAGGATCTGAAAAGAACCACAACACAGCCTTCAATTTCACAGTCGGCCTACAATTTCTCTAGCATTGTGATACCATCTTATGTAATTTAGCTGAGAGTATCAGTCTGGAACCCCTCAATTCAAAAGCGGTTGTCGACCGTTGAGGAGAACAGTTGGCCAATCAGTGGCCAAGTGAAGTTTTTCCCAAGATGATGGCATCAGCATACGTCGGCTTATTGCCATTCTCACATTACAAAACATTTACAATGACTTGGTTGGAGAAGCATGGCAATCTCTGCAGTTTTATCAGAAAAGCACTGTATAACGACAGACAACATGTGTAGATTATGCACTGTGTTGTGCTACCAACTGGAGTTATTTATAAATTAGTGCCATTTACAGTGTAGATAGGTCTGTCAGATAATCCCTTTGTTAATGTTACGTGTCGTCAGTTAAAACACTGATTTATAAGATTTAAAACAATGATTAGTATTGTAATTATTGTGTTTGTTTTTGTATTTAATTGTACGCAGGCAATGATATGGACAGCAATAATCATCACTTCAGGTTTTTTTATGGGTTTGTATTCTGTTTGTTTGTAAGTTGTTTGGGATAACAGGCCACGTTTTACACTAGCTGTGTAATTGGACAGACATGTTACTTCCCAATATTTTAGAGGAATTGAAGACATGTTTAGAAGAGATGCTTATTACATGATTACGATATCCATTGTAATAATGTAATGTAATGTCTAATTTTTAATGTTAATTATTCTGCTTGATTTGTCTGTCAAAGTACTTTGTAAGCTGTTTAAAAACATGTTCTATACATCTTTTTATTTGTGATTTTGTTTTATTCATACTAGACCCCAAATAGTGGTCTGTTATTCAGCCACTGACATTGTGCTATGAAGTATAAAAAAAGGTTGTCTATGCCTACATGTACTGTATGTGCATACAATATTGGAGTCCCGTCTGAAAAGACCTGATATTAAATGAAAATCCTGTGGATTATGTTATTTGAATGTCTGAGACCAGATAGAAACAAGATAGAAATGCCCACCTTCCCCATAGATATCCTAAGATTATGTACAAGTTTTTTTTCCAATATCTTGCTGAAAAGTAGATTACAGTAACTGGACAGTTGGCGTTTGTCTAAATGGAATCTGCAAATTGTCCAACTGGTATTTTGACTTTTTTAATGTTGGCACATCAGGGACAAATGCCCCACAGTGGAGCATTTCAAGGTAGTGGTGAATTAAACACTTATTGGCTATGATACATGTTTTTATTTTGCTAATATGAAAGAATAGGCTTTGTTTCAAAATGTTTTGAACCTTTCCTTTACTGAACTTAACTGTCAAAAAAAATAAAGCATATAGGCTTCTAGCCTGGCTCCGCCCGACTACTACTACTCTCAGCACAATTTTCCTTGGTTATAGTCTGAAAATTCTGTTGGCATGAACAAATGTTTGCAGTAGAAAATTGGGGTGACATTCTTGTTTTGGGGGCATAGTTGTATGAAAAAATACAGTGCATCCAGAAAGTATTCACAGCGCTTCACTTTTTCCACATTTTGTTATGTTACAGCCTCATTCCAAAATTGATCAAAATTCAACACGCAATACCCCATAATAACAAAGTGAAAAAGGTTTGTTTGAAAGTTTTGCAAATGTATTAAAAATGAAAACAAAAAAAAAAAATCACATTGCTAAATAATCTGGCTGTTCACAGAGTGCTGTAGTCAAGCGTATTCATAGAAAGTCCAGTGGAAGGAAAACGTGTAGCAGGAAAAAGTGTAACAGGGATAACCGGAGCCTTGAGAGGATTGTCAAGCGAAGGACATTCAAAAGCTTGGGGGAGCTTCACAATGAGTGGACTGAGGCAGGAGTCAAGATCCTCAAGAGCCACCACACACAGACGTATCAAGGAAATGGGCTACAACTGTCACATTCCTCGTGTCAAGCCACTCTTGAACCAGAGGCAACGTCAGAAGCGTCTTACCTGGGCTAAGGAGACAAAGAACTGGTCTGTCGCTCAATGGTCCAAAGTCCTCTTTTCAGATGAAAGAACATTTTGCATTTCATTTGGCAATCAAGGTCCCAGGAAGTGTGGCGAGGCACAGAATCCAAGTTGCTTGAAGTCCAGTGTGACGTTAACACAGTCAGTGATGATTTGGGGAGCCATGTCATCTTCTGGTGTTGGTCCACTGTGTTTCATTAAGTCCAGAGTCAACTCAGCTGTCTACCAGTAATTTTAAAGCACTTTATATTTCCTTCTGCTAACAAGCTTTATGGAGATGATCATTTTCCAGCAGGACTTGGCACCTGCCCACACCGCCAAAAGTACCAATACCTGGTTCAATGACAATGGGATTACTGTGCTTGATTGGCCAGCAAACTCACCTGACCTGAGCCCCATAGAAAATGTATTGGGTATTGTCAAGAGGAAGATGAGAGACACAAGACCCAACCATGTAGACGTGTTACGCTGCTATTGAAGCAACATGGGTTTCCATAACAACTCAGAAGTGCCACAGGCTGATCGACACTTTCCCTATAGATGATATAACAGGATATGTATATCTCTAGAACAATATTTTCCTGCTTTAACTCCAGTCTTGACAGATGCTTAGAATCTGCAAACAACAATTAGTGCTAATATTTCATTAGCACGCCATATGTCTATCTTTGCATGGTTGTCTTTGTTAATAAATTAATTGTTAATTATCTAGCTTATACATTAAATCCAATTAGCTTCTAATGAATTCAGGACGTTAAGTTCTTAGTCTAACAAATAAGTTCTGACAAGACTGTTTCAGACTTGTGTGCATGCACGTCTACCCCCACCCCCCCTACACCACACACACCCAACCCCCGACACACACACACACACACACACACACACACACACACACACACACAGAATGAGTTTGTATGGCACCCCTGTTGATCTCAACGTACTCCCCTTGAAGAGTTCGTAAACAGCTCACTGTGTTTGTTGCCCCTCCCTATAGAAGTGTACATAGAACTACACAGACACACTTGCCATCTCGTTGTATCTGTGGTTGCTTCTTCACATGCCTGCAGTCAAGCCATCTGTCTGTCTGATTACAAATGACTGATTATAAGCATGGCATGGCTCGGCGCTCTGCCAAGCGGGGAGGGAGCCTCGGCATTGGCACAAGGCAAGTCTGTGCGAGCGTGTGATGTGATAGCATGTCGCCATGTCCTGGGCCGGGCACATGGGCGAAGCGAAAGTGATGCTGCCACGGCGATAGGGCGGACATGTTTGAATGGAGAAAGAGGAAGAGCATGAAAAGGAGGCTAACCGAGCAAGGCAGGGAGCGCCGCAAATATCCAGCGTATTCCGCAGGCATTGATTTACATTGTGCCACAGGCTAAATGGGAAATGTATTAGCTCCACTCTACTGCCTACCAATGTGGATGCCACACGCACACATGCGCACACACACACACACACACAGAGAGAGAGAGAGAGCTGGGACATGTTTTTTGCAAACAGCTGAAGGTACTGATTAGATTGTGAGCTCTGCTATTGTTGGCACTTTGAGGCCACCATAGCCAGTTTGTGAATATTTATTTTTCCCACAAATCTGTTACACGGTAATATCTACACTACCGTACATGCAATACGTGGTTTAGGATCGACAGCCTTGCTTGGAAGGTGTACTAAGTGAGGCTGACATTGAGAGCAACAGATCTAGGCTGCAATTATTGCTCAATTTACAGTGTTGAGTGAACTGAAACGTGCTAAATTGAACAGCTAATATACAGCTATAACGAGCTGCCATGAACTGGGACAAAGACATTGTTTATGGTTTGTCATGCTGACAAAACAAAACGATTCAGTGAAGTTGGAAGGTAGTGTGGGGCCTTGACCAGATATGCGGCCTCCACGCCACTAGGGGCGGTATACCAGGGACGATACTACCCCTCCAAACTGCTCCAGGTGTGGAAACTCCCCAGCTGCATCCAATGAGCTAATTGAGCAGCAGATAAAGAGAGGAAAAAAAGAGAAGGAAAGGGAGAGAGAGGGTGAACCAGAGCTAAGACAAGAGAAGACAAGCCAGGACAAGACACCTACCAGAAGACCACGGAGCGAGAGGAGCAACAGCACCTATAGTACGGTATACGTGTCCTCCACTAACCTTGTTTTCTGCCCCAGGAAGCCAAGAGAACCCATACCCGGAGGACCGAGAGGGAGGAGCCAACCACCCACCCACACCACTATATTTCCGCAATAAAGCAAGGTTGTACCCCCACCCAAAGCGTGATAGGGGGAAAAGGTCCCAGTAGGCTGTAGTTCTGTCCATTTGTTATCCTGGTGCATCAATGATCCTTGAGCGCCAAAGCAATGCCAAATACCTCTCTCCAACCTTGACCACAAATAAAGGATTTCACCCGTTGTTACTCCAAACAGAAATGAGGAAAAGCTGCTGAAAAATATTTCCTGGGGAGCACTGGACCAGAACCCCTCGTATCCACAAATATGTATTGGCTTCTGATGTTCGCATAATGCCTAATACAGCATACCAGACCTTGACATGTTCCATTATAAGATAATCAACGATCTTCGCTTCATCTGCGAGTGCTCGTAATGTTTTGGCTCATCGGTGTATATTTCCGTTCTAAAGCAGTTTATTATCGAGGTTCCACGACTGTGCATTCTGTTGAGTGTGCTTACGTGTCGGTATCTTGATTGTGTTTGAAGTGATAGTGTTTGCTGCCATGGGAGCATCTTCCTCTGTTTGCTCTCTGTATTCTCTGCTCCTCTTCTTTGTTTCTGTTAGCGCTTAGTTATTGATGTTCTCGGCTGTAAACGCGAGTGCTATCCATCAAAGCCTGGTCTGCTGTGTCCCATTGAGGTTAGCAGCAGCTCATTGCCAAGTATGGGCAGGCAAGGAGAAGTGCTAACACAGGGTTGAGAAAGTACAAGGTAGTTGTTTTTTTTTTTTTATGCGTGTCTTAATGGAGCTTTAGTGAATGTCCATGATCGATATTGCAGAATGAGATTCATAAAAGTTGTATTAATGCTGTCACTTAGGCTTTTTAAATATGGAGGCAAATTATTCATATAGTAATTATGATGGAAACACTCAGACAAACAGGTCATTATGATGATTACGTTAAACAGTACAGTAACAGACACTTTTCACCTATATATCTGGACTTACCTAAAGTGTGCCCATTTGGCCAATTCCATTCACAATACTATATATGACCTAAAAGTTAATAGTGTATGGCATTTTACCCAAGTGTATAGCAGATGTGTAACCTAATGGGCTAGGTACAGTAATAGTAACCAGTTAACAGTGTCAAAGATACTTAGTACGTTGTACCCTGTACCTGCAAATGTACCCAGTGATGGACTGTTTCTGCTGCTGGATTTGAAATTATTGTTAATGTATAATTTGTACCCAAAACTGTGACCTCTTGCTGCCTTCAAAATAGTTTTAAATTGGCAACATTTACCATAAAACAATTATTTATAATTATTTCTTATTCAAGCCACAATATAATTTAGTAGTAGAAGTAAGATTGTTATTATTAAAGCTTGATAATAATGTTTTGTGTAAATCCACACTGTCACAAGTATATATCCTGTATTTAGAAACACTACATTATTGTAGTTGCAAATGCAATATTTAGTGCGTGATAGTGCATCTGTAGTGTTCAATAGCTTTCACGTAGCAGCTTCAACGTGAGTCATCCATATTCTCATTTTCTTTTTGAAATTGAGCCTGTGCCGCCTCCTGCTCATTTGTCATGGTGAATACCCCCTGAAGCAAGGCAATAAAGGTGCCTTGCTCCAGGGCACAAACAGTAGAATTCATTAATAATCCAATCAAAGCATCCCTTGCTAAGACAAACGCAATAAGCGGTGTCTTAAGAGAGTAATATGTCATTCCTCATATCTAATCTCTCTCTGCTTCAGTGTGAGAGAGAGAGAAGCTAGACCTGTCCAAAGTTTTTATAAATGTCATTGCATTGTTTAGCTATTAAAGCATTTTGATTTAATTGGTTAATGCACTTTAGAACATCCTGGATATTTTTAAAAGTAAAAGTATAACTAAATAAATGTGTTTCTTAACTGAGCTGATTTTGACATTGGTGTTCCAGCTTGCAAAGGGTCGGTATTTACATTTATGTCATTTGACGCTTCTATCCAAAGCAACTTACGTGTACTACATGTGTCAATAGTTGGACAGGTCATGCAACAGCAATTGTAAACAAACAATACTACCTTAGAATAGTTCAAGCATCTTCCTAATGGCCTAAAATAATAAGGTGCTTAATAAATTAGAACAGGAACTCCTGGATATTGCTCAAAGTATAACAAAATAAACTTTTACCTTGACGCTCCAGCTTTGAGAGGGTATGTACAAGGGTAAAAAAGCAGAAAGTGACAGGTAGTTACAGGTAGCTAAGCAACAATGCTAACATCCATATCAAGAAGAAACATGGCCCCCATTTACATTCTCACTACACTGCCCTGTGTGTATCGAGTCAGCATCATCCCTTAAAGATATGGTCAGCTATTGCAAGCTAATTGTAAGCAAATACACTGTTTAGTGGTAAATGGTAAATGGATTGCATTTATATAGTGCTTTTATCCAAAGCACAGGGGAACACAAGGAAGGGAACACAAGGAAGGGAACACAAGGAAGAGAACACAAGGAAGGGAACACAAGGAAGAGAACACAAAGAAGGGAACACAAGGAAGAGAACACAGGGGAACACAAGGAAGAGAACACAAGGAAGGGAACACAGGGGAACACAAGGAATGGAACACAAGGAAGGGAACACAAGGAAGAGAACACAAGGAAGGGAACACAAGGAAGAGAACACAAGGAAGAGAACACAGGGGAACACAAGGAAGAGAACACAGGGAAGAGAACACAGGGGAACACAAGGAAGGGAACACAAGGAAGAGAACACAAGGAAGAGAACGGGAACACAAGGAAGAGAACAAGGAAGAGAACACAAGGAAGAGAACACAGGGGAACACAAGGAAGAGAACACAGGGAAGAGAACACAGGGGAACA
>JAOEGT010029642.1:0-10123 GCA_025447795.1 Speoplatyrhinus poulsoni | reverse complement strand
ACTGTACAGAAATAAATTGCACAGAATATCAAAACTTTGAGAACGACAGTAGTTTTGCATCTGACAGAAAGTACGCCAGGGTTGAGTACAAACTTACAGTGAATGGAAACTAATACACGGGAGCCTCTAGCGTTCAATAATAATTACTACACTTGCGTACGTCTTGCTCATGCAAGGTACCTCGCAGTGCCGCATGTCCTCGGAAAATCTGCCAAAGCACCTCGGACAAAAAGAATCAGCAGATCTGATAGCTTTGTGCGTGCGTGCGTGCAGGAGACCTGTTTAATTCAGGTGCCGATTAATGTTTAAATATACGTGGAACACTTCATCCACCTCGAGGTCTTTGCCAGATAAATTGGGATCTACTCAAGCAGAATGCATAACATACATCCTCAAAACATCAAAAAATGTGCGAAAGATCTGTGGCATTATGAAGCCTTATGTGACAGGCAAGAGAATAAATACTGTATATATATCGGCCTACAGTACATATGGTTAAAAGTGGTGTAACAAAGTGTGATTTGTGTACAATAGCTTCTGCGGATACAGTAAGAGCAATACTGAAATAAATGTTATGTTTGTGTGTCAGTATGCTCACAGACGTGTTAGCGTGACTGTGCCAATTGTCTCAATGTGTCTACCTAACCCTTCCATCCCACACATGAGGACTCCCCGATACTGCTCCATTGAAAGATGGATTAAATGCAGAGGATGAAAAAACGCAATACTTCTGGTCTCTTGAAGCTGACTACAGGATTTTTTTGCCCGATTCTGGGTCCGATTTGGCCCTCCCGACAATCTTGCACTAAAAAAATAGTCGATTTATTAATTGAGAAGAAGAAGAAGAAAATAGGACTTTGTTAAGGAAATATGGGGTTTGTCTTATTTCTACTGTATTGAATCGCCTTATATAGTGTCCAAAGAAACTTAACCTTCTTTGGATCAGCTTTGGCATCTGCCGCCATACACTTTCATGCTTTGACTGCCCTACTAATTACATTGGTGGTGTAGGCAAAAAAAAAAAAAGTGCACTTAGCGAGGTTCGTACCACTGTTCCGTTTAGAAATACAATGGTCTAACCACTGAGCTGAGTCTGAAAATCCTTTTTTGACGTGTGACCAAAAACGTTTTGGACACCCCTGGAAACCAGACTGGAACTTAAGATGTTGTGAGCCTCCAGGGCATAATTTAGCTGCATGACCACAGCCTTTTCTAAAATCTTTGAGATAAAAGGCAGCTTTGAAATAGGCCTGTAATTATTTAATATGGACGGATCAAGGTTATTTTTCTGTAAGAGCGGGCGCACAACAGAGTGTTTAAAATATCTGGGGACGTAACCCTGCTGAAGGGATTGGTTTATAATATTGACTAAACATGGTCCGATAGAATCAATCACTTTAAGTAACAGTGGTGTATGTATAATATCTAAGGGGCTAGATGAAGATTTCATTTTACCTACCAATGTAATAAGGTTCTCAAGGGTGATAGAACAAAATTAAGTTAAAATAATAGATTTCGGGTGACAGGTTCAGGGGGGGCAAATAGACGGAATGATGCTTGACCTCACAATTTTAACCTCATCTACAAAATTAGACACATTTATTACAGTCCTCTTGTGAAAACACAGGGACTTTAATCGTTGTGGGGAATACAATGTTGTTAATCGTGGCAAACTGTATTTTTGAACCTTTGTAAGAGGAAATCAGATTTTTAAAATAAGAAGCTATAGCATCCTTAACCATATCATTAAAGCAAAATAAAAGTTCTTTGAGATGTAGGCGGTGAACGTGAAGTTGAGTTTTTCCATAAGCGTTCAGTTTTCCGACAGCCGCGCCTAAGGCTGTGGATCTCGTCATTTATCCAAGGGGAAGCGTTTATAGAAGGTACCAGGCGGGTCTTGACAGGGGTTACTTTGTCCAATATTGACGAGCAGTATTCGATAAAGGATTGCAAGTGGGAATTCACATTTTGTGAGGTTTCAACCAAGCTTGTGTCAAACACAGCGGAGAACTTACTGACTGTATGCTGGTTTATCAAGCGTGAGCAAACCGCACGTTTAGCTGGCAGGGGATCCATCTTAAAAACAAGACTGAATAAAATACATTTGTGATCGCTAACGACTACATCTACAGTGTCAATGTTGTTAATGGTAAGACCATGAGAAAAAAATATGATTGAATGTATGTCCCTTACTGTGTGTAGGACCAATAACATGCTGCACGAGGTTAAAAGATTCAGTGAGGTTGATAAAGTCAGAGACAGTGGTACAATTTACAACATCAACATTAAAATCACAGAAAATAATCAATCTATCTAGCTTAATAATGGAGAATAGGAATTCAGTAAAATTAATCAAAAAAAGCAGTTGGACCAGGTGGCCTGTAAACTAGAATGCAGTAAAAAGGATTAGACCTGCCAATTTTTGTCATCTGTAACTCAAAGGATACGGACGTTTCCGTACTCATCAACTGGCAATTGAAACAATTTTTAAAGGCCACAGCAAGTCCACCTCCATGGCCCGATAATCTTGGTGTGCTGAAAAATGAGCACTGCACAGGACATATCTCAGTTAAATGACTGCACTCCATATTACGTTGCCATGTCTCCATTAGTAACATAAATCAAAGTTCTTTGAAGTAAATAGGTCATTTAGTAAGAATGACTTATTTGTAATGGAACGGCCGTTAATCAAAGCCATCTTAATAAGTGTAGGCGAGCTTGTGACTGCAGCCGAGGGGGGGCCTCGAGGCAGTGTACTCAAGATACTGGTGCATACACCGCGATCAGATGTGCGGTATTCTCCGGTTACTCCTGGACGAGATGGCCTGGGCCTGGTAGACATCAATAGGAAAAGATCGGGGCCACTGTTGCGTGGGCATAATGTCTGTGATTTTGTTGGACGAGTGTGGCATGCTTCTCAGAATGGTGAAAGTTTAGGAGTGGAATGTGCAAGCTTGCAGGGGTAGGAGCAGGAAGCCAGTGAGGTCTGCAGGGGGGCAGTCGGCGATGACAGTGGTCTGCTGTGCAACAGTGGGTGTGGAGTGAGATTGAGTACCCACAGGTGGGTTGTGTGCTGTAAATAGTACAAACACCCACATTGGGCATCGTCTCCTCATCCAAGGATGCTCCGTACGCTACACGCTGTGTGCGCTTCAGCCAGTACACTTGCTGACTGCAACATCAGACAGCCATAAATGTTACGCATTGTGTGTGGTGTTTGGCAAGCTGATCCTGTGAGCATCTACTGATATGAATGATGTAGATTTCGATCACACACTTGTGTACCATCGCCTACCAACATATAATGTGAAAACGGCGGCTGCACAAAAAGAAGAAACCTGGCAAAAATGTATGCATTTTGATAATGGGTAAATTTGACCCGGTGTGGCGGTTATAGGTATAAATCCCTGTGTTTTTAATCTGGATTCATCTAGACTATATTTAACAATATGGAGTGCAACACAACACTATTTTAGGAAAAGTCAAAGACTGGGGGACTTCAATATATTATTAAAATGATTAAAACAGAGTTATATACAACTGAAAAACCTCCATGGGCAAAATTTACCCCGTGGCGATTCTAGTGTAGTATCTCGGGGTTATATTCATGAGTGATGGACCGTGAGATTGACAGATTGTTGGGTGCAGCGGCTGCAGTAATGCACGCGTATCAAGCTGTCATGGTGAAGGGGGAGCTGAGCCATAACTGACATAAACCGAATTTACTGGTCGATCTATGTTCCCCCCCATACCTATGGTCAAAAGCTTTGGGTAGTGACCAAAAGAATAGGGTTGCGGAGACAAGCGGCCGAAAATAGTTTCCTTTAGAGTGGCACGGTGGACTCTCTAAAGAGCTCTGCGACCGAGGAGGAGTAGAGCCGGTGCTCCTTTCCATTAAGAAAAGCCAGCTGAGGTGGTTTGGGCACCTGGTAAGGATGTCCCCTGGCCGCCTTCCCCTAGAAGTGTACCAGGCAGGGTGGCTGGAGATCTCTTTCCCTTTTGGTCAGAAACCACATAACTAGATGAACAATATCATAATAAAATAAAACATATAAACAATAACAACATGGGCCAATAGACACACACACACACACACAGCCACTTGGATGGGGTACAGAAATACGTGGGCGCACACGGAATAAAGCTTCCTACAAGATGTTGTTGGAATCTGGGTGGTTCTCTTAACACCAGTCAAAGCCTGATTCAAACCTCACTTAAGAGCAGCAGCTCAGGCTGGCAATATGTTTGAGGAGCAAATGTATCGAAATACATTTATTCACACAGAACATTTTCATTGGTCATGAGAAGCCACACAGCACCAGACAGTCACAACCGATTACTAGTCTGTCCATAAAGAAAATGTGTTTTCTAATTTTGCAAAGGAATTCACACCTAGTCAGTACTTAAAACTATAGTGTGCGTTCTCCAAAATTCTTTAAATTTATATTTTGGAGAATTTATTATAATACACAAAACTGTCATATAAATTGATTTATATTTAATTAAAGAGTTGCTTTTGTCTTCCCATATTTTTAACAGGTTAGTATGAATTGTGATATAAAAAAAGTAAAATGTCAAAATCTTTGACTATTCCCTGACTTTTACTAACTAAAAATCTGAACTTCCGTGACCTATAATGAACAGGGAAAAGGGACAAATCTATTTATTAAGATAATCAAAGGAACGTGTGACAATGACAAAGGGCGCTTTGCCGCAATGAGAGGCTTTTCATAAGATGGACCAATATCATATTATTGGCAAGCCCAAATGTATGTTCCATTTTCATTTAATAACAAAGAGGCAATTGCATTAGGCTTTGTTGTGCAACCACAGAATAATCTGGCAAAACTAAAAAACAAAAACAAAATCAGAACCATTTTAGTGGCACATATGTTACATATTACATTATACCCAACATGGTTGACAACAGACTTGCGGGTGATCTGAGAAACAAACCTGTGAATAGTCGTGACACATCCAACACCAGTGAATACTTCCAAGTGAGTATGAAAAAATTAAATTGCTCTATCAATCAAATCAAGAAGAATTCTCAAAGGTGGCACAAATGAAGAAGAGAACATCAGGTCTCTGGTCAAGTGGAATAGCAAGGCTGTAGCCTTCCAGATCTCGCAAGCTCCAATTTCAAAATATATATTATAATATTATAATAATATTCAAAATCGCTTGTAATAAAAGGCGGTGCTAATAATATTTCAATCAAACTCCATTACACACGACTGGATACCTTCTCATAACCCACCCAATAAGAATGTTTAACATCAGGGTAGAGCGGCAGTGGAAACTGAAACAGGTTGAATACAAACACTATAAAGAACTACTGTACAATACTACACTTTGTTTAAAATCTTATATTATTAACTGACGACATTACAGTAACAAAAGAGATTGAAATGGCAATCATCTGACGTATGCTAATGTGGTATTCTTAGAAAAACAGCTGATTGGCCGACTGTTTTCCTCATGGTAAACAAAATGTATTTGAATAGAGGGCTTTCTTGGCTGAGAATGTGTTTTAGCGTCTACATTAAAGGACCGCAGAGGGGAGAGAGATGTTTATTACTCACCACCTGAGTGGGCTTCAGCGATTCTCCGTCAAAGTATGTGAGATTGGAGCTATCTTCAGGAAAGCCATCACAGTCCTCCAGCTCCTGAGAGTTGCAGGGGGGCTTGTCCCTTTGATGGTTAGCACTCTGGGCGAAGAGGAGCAGAGGGATGAAATGTTTACACTTGGAAGATTGTTCAAGAACTGACTGAAGTTGCTGTGTGTCCACAATCTGTTTTTATAGATGTCGTATATTGTTGCTATATTGTGACCAGAATATGAGAAAATCCACAAGCCTTAATCCTCTGAACCCTAAAGCCTGGTTTATGCTTCAATGTCAAACGCGTCTGCATAGGGCCTGCGGATCCCACACAGACCCGCACGGGCCTGTAGAGCCAGGTTGTGTATCCTGTGTGCACCAGCTCCAAAATCTAAAAGCTTGGCTTCTAAAAGCATTTCTGTAATAGGTAAGTGTTTTATGTAACTGATATCAGCACCCTCTCAGCTACAATTGTGACAATATCACAAAAATATTTCAGAAACACATTACTCAATGTTTATGTTTTTAAAATGCAAAAAAAAAAAAAAAAAAAGCCTATTTATTTTTGCATATTTTATTATGTACAAGGTGTATAGTAAAACTAGTGAATAGTTTCAAAAACAGTTTGATTCCTCCATGTCTTGACTAACTTTTACTGTTCTAAGTTCAAATAAAATATACAAAACAAATTGAACTAGTTGCATTTTATATATCCAAGTATGCACTTATTTACACATTTGACCAAAATTGTTGATACCCCTTGTCAAAGAAAGAAAAACCCATAATGGTCACTGAAATAACCTGAAACTGACTAAAGTAATATGAATAAATAAATATTAAATAAATATGTACTGAACATTAACTAATGAAAATCAGATATTGCTTTTGAATTGTGGTTCAATAGAATCATTTAAAAAAAGTTCAAGGTCAGGTCAAGATCAGTGTCATATCGCACCATCCGTCACTGTTTGAACCAAAGTGGACTTTATGGTAGACGACCGAAGAGGACACCATTGTTGAAAGCAAATCATAAAATAGTGAGACAGGAATTTGCCAAAATGCATATTGACAAGCCACAAAGCTTCTGGGAGAATGTCCTTAGACAGATGACAAAACTGGAGCTTTTTGGCAAGTCACATCAGCTCTATGTTCACAGACGCAGAAATCAAGCACACAAAGAAAAGAACACTTTACCTACTGTGAGACATGGAGGCTTGGTTATGTTCTGGGGCTGCTATGCTGCATCTGGCACAGGGTGTCTTGAATCTGTGCAGGGCACAATGCAATCTCAAGACCATCAATGCATTCTGGAGCGAAATGTGCTGCCCAGTATCAGGAAGCTTGAGCTCAGTAGCAGGTCATGGGTCCTCCAACAGGATAATGACCCAAAACACACAGCTAAAAACACCCAAGAATAAACATTGGACTATTCTGAAGTGGCCTTCTATGAGCCCTGATCTAAAGTCTAGGAAGAGCTGAAACCTGCAGTCTGAAGAAGGCACCCTTCAAACCTGAGACAGCTGGAGCAGTATGCTCACAAGGAATGGGCCAAAATACCTGTTGACAGGTGCAGAAGTCTCATTGAGAGTTACATAAATTGCTTGATTGCCTCAATAGGCTCATGCCTGCCTGGAGTTGCCAGGCTGAGCCGACGTCACAGAGACCACACTGTGCTACACGCCTGACCTTGAGAGATAGCTGCCCTCACTAGGTTCTCCGGCAAAGCCTGTTGTTTTCTTTCTATAACCTTCCACTACTCTTCCAGTGTGTTCACTTTTAAGCAATAAGATCCAATATATATATCTAAAATAGAATATCTAAAATATAAAGCACAATTTTCTACAGTTGTTAAATATTAAGTTCAGGGTACAATCATTTTTGTCGAGGCCATTATTATTCTGTTGAACCACAATTCAATAGCAGTGTATGATTTTCATTAGGTAGTGTTCAGTACATTTTTATTTATTATTACTTTGGTCAGTTTTAAGTTATTTCAGTGACTATTATGGGTTTTTCTCTCTGACAAAAGGGTACCAACAATATTGTCCACGTGTATATAAGCCCTGAGCTACACTGGATATGCATTAATCTATTTATCTATATTATCATTTATGCGATTTTTATCAAAAACTAAAACATTTATTATTTTAAGCATTTTGTTGTTTACCGTCTATAACAGAGTAATCCTTCAAGTGGAACCTTAACCTTGAATATTATAGTTGCAATCTAGGATCTTTATAGGAGCGACTTGGCCGTTGCAGAGTCCCTGTTATGTGGAATAATACAAGCCATATGTCGATCTCTTCAGCAGAGTGTCTGGATTATGAGGAAACATTTTTTCTATAGTTTCTATATTTTACTGTTCTGAAGATATGACACGAAATATAAACCTATGCTGTGAATAGAAACATACGAGGAACTATTATGCAAGGCATATTTTACTGCCCGACTTTGCCGCCGTGTTGTAGAGCCCCTACTATGCCAAAAACGACTATATACACCAATATCTTTATCCGAATGTCTGGATTATTGGGGGAAAAAATCCTGAGCTTTTAGCATTTATCGTTTTGGTGATATGATACATAATGTAACCTATGCAAAATCTGCGTGGTCACGGATTTCGGGTTTAGAGGGTTAATAGTGTACTATTAATAGTGTACTATATATAGTGTAATAATAATAATATTGATGTGTGGGTCATGGATTTTTACAATCTGTGCCGACCTGACCTGTTATGCCAACATACACCGCATTCTTTAACCACCCAAACTGCAAACCTATAACGCCCATATAATACATTAAATCAACAGCTCATAATGAATTATAAACATTGTTATACAGGCTAATGCTGTTTTGTAAGCAAGTATAACAAAAATTATTATAATGCATTATAATTGCCTTATAACATGTTATGAATGCATGCATAAAGCATTATAAGGGTAACCTTCATAGAAAGAAATATTTCTCTCCGGCGAATCTCTTAAATTACATATCATAGAAAATTTGTGCAGACACAAAATAGTATTTTAAAAGACCGTTTTTCGCTGCTTGAACAACAAGGCTATCCCATAGAGAAACCCCCGTCTTGCTACTAACAGAATGAGTGTAAAACGTTTTGAAATAAGCATATACAAATATTTATTTTCAGCAAATTTCTTAGTTACACCAACATTTATCATAGGAGACAATCTGCAGACACAATAGTATTTATAAAAGACTGCTTTTCGCTGCCCGACAACAAGGATATACTAAAGGGAAATCCCATTGGGTGGGGAAATGCCTCCAAATCAGAACACTAAGAGTGTAAACGTTTAGAAATAAGCATATAAAAATGTTTCTGTCCAGGGAATCTCTTAGGAAACAAACAGTACAACTGCCGATAGAAAATAGTAGGCTATATATAGGCAGTATATATATATACATATATACACACAGTATATATATACACACACACAGTATACATATATACACACACTATACATATATACACACAGTATACATATACTGTATACACACACACACACGTATATATATACATATACTGTATATATACATACATACACATATACACACCCACATATATACATACATATATATACATATATACATACATACATACATATATACACACATAATATATACACATACATATATATATACATATAATATATACATATACATATATATACACATATAATATATACATATACATATATATACATACATATATACATATATGCATATATACACATACTGTATATATACACATATTGTGACGGCCCTGCCTTGTTTCAGTAGGCCTCTGGTCCTGATTGGCTAGGGAGGCCCTAATTAGGCTGATTAAGGGCACCTGGGCATGCCAAATATATAGGTGTGTTCCAGCACAATGTCTGTGTGACTCTCCTGGCACCACACATTCTGTTTGTTGTTGGTTAGCTTCTTAGTTTGGTCAGCTTCTTAGTTTGGTTAGCATGCAACACGCACCACCTATATTCAGTACTTACACCTACAGACATTCACACCTCATTCTACGTTATTCTGTTTGTGTGGTGTACTCACTTTTGTGAGATACTGTATATACACACATATACACACACATACATATACACACACATATACACACACATATATATATATATATATATATACACACACATATACTGTATATACATACACACATATATATATATACACATACACATATACATACACATACATATATACACACATATATATATACATACACATACATCTGCCCCGACAAGGAAATCCCATAAGGAAAACCCTGTCGTGTATTGGTTAATAAGGCCAATGAATCTAATAATAATACCAGGATTGTTAAAGGGAGACAATCTGTGCATGTAGAGATATGCCATTTTAAAATGACTGATATTTCCGTTGCGTTAGAAATTTCTGCAGGAACTCTCTTCGTGACGCAATACAGGTTGAGGCAAAATCTAAAATGTCCGGCAATGCTGAACTCATCCACCAGGTGGCGCAAAGAAACATTATAGATTAGT
>JAOEGT010029631.1:0-10124 GCA_025447795.1 Speoplatyrhinus poulsoni | reverse complement strand
AAAAGAAAATTGCATAAAGCAATCAGCTGTTATCTTATAACCTTTTATTAGAGTCAGTCAATAATTGAAATGATATCCTACTTTATCTTGAGCACAAAAATAGAAATATTTGGTGCTCCAACTCAGTAAATTGCTTTGAATAACAAATAACAGTGTTTAGGCGTAAAGTAATCTAAAAGTAATGAAAATTAATCAGAATACTAATACTAATACTAAATTTAGGTAATCCAAAAAATGATGATACTGATTATAATTTTAGTCTGGAAACTATTAAATGTAACGGATTACATTTACAAAGTAACCAACCCAACCCTGGTTGTAGCCAAAATGATAGCTGCAGGAGTGTTTTTGAGTCACATGATATAATAGGCCTATCTTGGCACCAGCCAACAGGAGAACCAGGACAAGAAAAAGTTGTCCTATAGTATAGGCTAAGGATACTAGTATAAACGATTAAGGGTAAGAGCAGATAGGTGCAAAGTTACAAACATTTATTGACATAATGGGCCTCAGAAAATAGGCTAGCAATCTTTTAAAATATACTACTACAAGCCTATTGAATAATACAGGTCAGCAGTTTGTTGAGCCTTTAGTGGTATGGAATTTTATATTGATTCCATCTTTGCACATTAAATGCAGTATACGCACTATTCTTGGTGACTCTCTCCTGCTCTTAAAGATATAAGCAAGCAAGCTATAGGCTATCATTTAAACAAAAGTTAGGTTACTTATTTCTTTGTCCTCTACGTTTGACCCATAGCAGCCCAATAGAGCAGTATATACACAATCACACATTTACCCAGAGACCAACTCCAGATTTAATGCCAGTACATAGGCCTTGGGCATTGGTAGGTATATTAACCCGTCTCTGGGGAAAGTGGAGCGCTGCAAGAAAGCCCATGTAGAAGAGAATGTGCACACTACACACAGAAAGCCCATGTAGAAGAGAATGTGCACACTCCACACAGAAAGCCCATGCAGACGAGAATGTGCACACTCAGGCAGTCAAGTATGAAGCGAGGACCTTCTTGATGTAAGGCAAGAACTTCTGGTACCAGAAAGAAAATGCACGTAGCCTAAAATTCAGGGCAGACGTTTGACGTGGCCTTTGCATGACTTGTATCTCTGCCCCTCTGAGCACCATGCTATAAAATGTTTTCATCCTCTCTGCAGTTTTGTTACATACATTAAGTGCTATGCAAAAACATACAATTTGAAAAGCACACTTACCAATAATTATACAAAATAAAAAGAGAACCATGATAAAATAACAGTCCTCAAGTTCTACAAGCATCTTGTAAGGCATTAGGGTGCCACATCCCCGCTTATGGAACTACTGATTTAATTATGCTTAACATGTTTACAGTCAGTCTATCATTATTCTGATGAAGTGTTAAGTACAATAAAACTATGAATATTATAGCTATATTTAGCTAATCTAATGAAACAAATGGGGACTATCTAAAACTGAACAGAGCAGACTAGATTATTTTTTTTTATTTGTGCAAAACTCAATCTAAAGTTACCTCTGAATGTCGCAAATAAAATTAAACTGATTAATGTGGGGAGTTACAAGCTTGTTAAATGACAATATCCCAAGTAAAAAGTAGTACAATAACTAATCACCAGAAACATAAGAGAATACATCAGGAGCATACAAAGTGTATTTATGATTTAATTGAAACACTTACATAACTGATTCTTGAGTTTGTCATTATACATAAAAAGACTTAATTTTAGGTGCAAGTTATATCAATTATTATGAAAATACTCCCTAGATTCATTTCAGCAAAGAATACAATAATACAATTAATTGTATGAATGTGCTTAGGTTCTTTGATTACATAACATGACCACTAAACAAAGGTTAGCCCCTCCTTATGAGCCCATTGACATTATATATATATATACTTTTTTTTTGTTTAACAAATGTTAGGAAAACAACTGCAGTACAAGTGTTTAGTGCATTGTATAGCCATTGACAAACAATAATTAAAGTCCTGATTCTCTATGGCTTAAATTTAAGTGAGAAGATCTGTACTTCTTTCTGTTTATATACACTTCCATTAAATTCAGGCTTATCTAATCATGGTGCTTTTATGATTGTCAGGAAACTGAAATCAAATGTCACTTTGTTTTAGACTTTCATGTAGTTTCCCCTCTTAAGATCAAGAGAGAGCTCAGAAATCCAATTTCAACAGCAGCAATAAAACAATTTGAACATGGTATGTTTACAAATGTGTGTAGAGCTGTATGAATACAGCAGTGCCACCCAGTGGAAGAAGATAGAATTAAAATAGAAAAGATAACGTGTAGATACTACACAATACCAGCAAGCTGCTTCAACCAGTAAACCCAGAATCAGCTCACTCACACAAACAAGGCTGTTTGAAGCCATATAGAAATATAGGAAAATAGTAAAACACATAATAAAATGGATACAATTATTAGACAACATTCTTAAGAAATAAAACCTGTACAAAAATAGACCTGTACAATAGTACAGGTCTAGAGCAATACTGCACTGGCTACAATGTAGGAAAATGTAGAATGTAGAAAATGTAGAAAAGAAATCATGCTTAATGTGTCATATTGGTTTAGTTTTCACTCAGTGTATGTTTCAAATTGTTTCTGACCAGGTGTACACAAATTAAATTCTACACTGAGAATCCCAAATAAATATCTTATGCCAAGATGAATTAATATTATTGAAACAATTTGGTTAAAGCCTTGAATTTAAAACACTGGTGCTTAATCCGCCCCCACCTGAAAATGATATGTACATAACGAATCAATTAAAAGTTGTATATTTTCTAAAACAAATGGATGTTTTTATTATGGAAATTAGGACCCTTATGTCCTCGTTGTCCATACATTTCTCCTTTGAGAAGTTACAGTAGCGTTAAAAAGGATATAATTGTGAACTAAAGCATCTGTGCTGTATAGTAATAATCTATCCCGTCCCACAAGATGGATTTCTGCCTCTTCCAACCTGCGCCTGCCTGCCTGCCTGCCTGCCTGCCTGCCTGCCTGCTGCCATTTACAAGCCAGGCTCTGTCTGTCTCATCTCAACTACAGTGTCTCTGTGCAGACTAGAGACTCTGTCTCTCAGACACAACGTCCTGGAGACGCTTCAGCAGGACGTCTGGACTACTGCTGCTCTCGGAGCATGCCCTCTTACTGGGGGAGTCACACGCTGATGACATCAGCATGTCGCCCTCCATGTTGAAGGCTCTCTTCCGACTCCCACAGCCCTGGCGGATCATGCGGTTTATGTCGGAGAGCTCCTGGATGAACGGTAGGATGGGAGAGATGAAATCAAATTAGCTTTTGTTTTATTTATTTTATTTAAACACAGCACCATTTTAGCTTGAACATTATGTTTTACACAGCAGCTAGCCATTATCCACATATCATTATGTACTTTTTTCAATGTGGAAATAAAGCTTTCAACTTATATTATTATTAGGGCTGCACGATTTGATCAAAAAGTTATATTGGGATTAGTTTGGCAAGTATTGTTATTGCGATAAAATAAGCAGCTCCCATAATTTTGTTTCCTTTCTGATCAAAGCTTACAAAGTGTTATGTACTATTTTTTAAATATAGCAGCAAACAAATATTTTCTAAAGATACAATACAGTATATCCTAAACAGTGAATTAATTAATGCTGGCGTGCTGTGTGACATAGTGGCTAAAGGTCATATAGAACCACTTAAATTAGCACAAAAAAGCAAGTATTTTGAATTTTGTTTGCCAGAGACTTGACGTGTTTTTGTATTCTATATCGCTCCAGTAAAACAGGTAGGCTATTAAATTAAGACAGGGCTCAAAGAGAACACTAGCAAGTTGATCACATGCTATTACAATAGACTTTATTTACCGGTATGCTTTGTTCATTTTTGCATGGTGCCCTACACCATGCGCCAGCTTGCGCTGCCGCGGTCGTAACTTTGAGAGGCCATTTTGGAAATCTACCGATTCTCCCGGGCAGTACGAACATTATTTACATAGGCCTACCTCTCTGGTCAACCAAAGAACATATTGCATTTTTATTTCGCTCCAACTCGCCTGCTCGTTTGAATCAAAAATAATTATAATAGGCCTATCTCAAAGTTTTAATCAAACTTCAAGCAAGCTGATCACGCAGTAAATATACGGGGGTAGAAAACAAGTGATCGCTCTCGAAGCCGTTTATAGAGAGCCGAAGTCACTGCCGCGTTATGGGACCTTAGTTTGGGGAAAAATATGTATGGTAGTAAACGGCGAGAAGACATTTATTTTTGATCCAGTTTGAATTGTGATAGTGTGAAAGATAATTGTTCAGTCAAGAACGTTGCAGTTTGTTGTGAAACTATAAAGTAATCTTTAGTTTGGAGTGTAACCGCTCAGTGAACTACAGCTTTCGTCTCGCACGACACACGTCATCAAAATAATGCTCTCTTCGGCTTGAGGATTGTGGCGTGACAATGTCATGACACTTACGCGACACAGTGTTTGCAGTCTTAACAATTACATATTTTCAGTCTTATACTTCAACAAATTCATGACAAACTTAGACTTTCGTGACTAATAATTTTCTTTTAAATTGTCAAACATCATGTGCGCTTCGTGTCACAAAGCAAACGGGATCTACAAATAATGTTATTCTCGCCGTTGACTACCATACATATTTTTTCCAAACTAAGATCCCATAATGCAGAAGTGACTTCGGCTCTCTATAGTGAATCTGCCTCGTCATTCTGACATCTGCATAAAAATGAAACATGTAGTTGTTAGGGTAATTCTATTACACGCTGTGCTATGTCTCAAGGCTGGGGAGCCTGTGAATTGACAGAGACATCTAACTGGTCTTAAGACTGTCTTGCCCTCACACTTAGCACGGAGGTAAAACGCGCAGGTTGTCTACACGCAGTGCGTGATGATTTAGAAATAAATCACAGGCTTTTGCGAATACATAATCGCACATGGTCATATCGCGGCTTCGATTGAAATGCGATTCATTGTCCAGCCCTAACTTATTATTATATTATTGATACTACTGTATAATGCATGCTAAAAATAGTGTTTCCTAACTGTATTAAATTATGAACAAGCGTGTAAAAGACCAAACATTAATCAATTAATCAATAAAAGTCTTAGAGAATCCAGACACACACACACACACAAAAATATAAATTAGGTGGATATGGGCCATTTAATCAAGTTAAGCATAGTTGCATGTAAACAGATCTCATTAGTTTTTTCTTATGGTTTAGTAGGAATATTAGCATTTCAGATTAAGAGCAAAACTATTTTCTGTATTCCCAATGCTGTGTGGATTTGTAGAATGTAGACCTGTGTGTGTGTGTGTACCTTGCTGGGACTGCTGTTGATGCGGTAGGTGTATGAGCTGGGGGTGCGGGGGGGTCCGGTGGAGCTCTTGTGCGGGGAGACATAGAGAGAGTGTCTCTGGGAGACGCGACGAGGAGAGAGAGGCTGGGCCCGGACTGCTGGGAACGGGGAGAGGGGTGGAGCATCCATCTGGCCCAGGGCATACACCTAGTTTAACTCCTTTTACTGTTGCAATCATCGGGTCAACACTGAAAGAGCTTGTGTGTGTGTGTGTGTGTGTGTCCTACCCTGTTGTCACTGGAAGTGTATCGCTGAGCAAAACTCTTCATCTTCTGAACATACACCAGATTGTAAAACTGGATGAGGTCACCGCGCTCCCCCTCTACTGACTGGTCGGTGGTCGTGTCTGCTGAGCCCTGACTGGTTTTCTCTGCAGCTGGAGGAAGATTGGTACAGGAACAGGATTGGTTGCAGCGCCACAAGGAGTTCAACTGAAGTGGATTCCACCACTGAAAAAATAGTCTCGCAGAGCCAGCCTTTCCATATGGAAAGTCTAGGACACAGCGCTGGCTAACTGCGTCAGTACCCGCCTACTTGGCAAGTGAGGGGTTTTGATTGGCACACGAGATGACCAATTATGTAACTCAATGGCCAAGTCGGACATTAAACTTGCAATGAGGAAAACTAAACAACAGGACTCTGGCTGTTAACAGGTCTTGTACACCTGTCAAATTAGTAGGCTACGGTTACTGATTAAAATACATGTTTATATTTAAATGAGTAAATAAAGCACTGCGCTATAGTTGCAACGGAAATTACTGAGACATACTTGTGAGTGACAATGACAACAGCCAATGATTATCGACAGTATTACTTGCCTAAAGTCCCGTGTCGAGCTTACAAGGGTATATGACGTTCAGCACAGAGTGGCCTATGTGACGTAGTGCTAATGAATGGAAGAGGCTGAGACCAGCCCATGGATAACTATGCACTGGGTCTATCTACTGAAAATAACCTGCAATGTTGCTAATATAGCTGTCGTCAAATACATTACAGTGTCCCGCGCCACTTCCCAAGAGTGTTGCGTGATCTTGCACTTCCAGAGGTGTTACTGAGCGTGTGTGTGTGCGTGCACGTTCTTACACTCGCCCCCAGACGCAGGATCCACTTCCATATTCTCATCTGCACCTTGTTCAGTGGAGGTGTGACGCAACAGCACACTACGATACACCTACACACACACAAAGAAAGGCTTCAACGAGTGCATCGTAAACAGACCACAAAAAAACAAAAACAAAAAAAAAGCACAAATTATAGAATCAACAATGATATGATGCTGATTTACTGTTTTGATGTGTGTGTGTGTGTGTGCGTGTGTCTTACATGACTCCTGGCTTGTGGCTGGCTGCGATAGCACTTCATGATGTCCTGGAAGGTTTGTGTCTCCTCGGTGACCTGCAGGGAGGAGCGAGCAGTGTTAGCCGTCAGCAGCCAATCGCACGGGTGGGGCGGGGCGCTACGGTGTCGCACCTTGGCTATCATGTAAATGCTGCACAGCAGCAGCTGGTCCAGGTGTCTGTCTTTCATCAGGTCCGTACAGTGGACCAGGGAATGCTCGAAACACGTCCAGATTTTCCCTCGGAGCGACGTCGAGATGTCCAGCTTCACGCACAGGTCCCTGAGCCGAACACTGACTAAGTGGTACGCCTGAAACACACGCACGCGCATACACACATTAGCACGCGCACACATTAGCACATGCACACGCACACATTAGCACATGCACACAGAGGTAATAATGACAACTGACCCTGGCTGTCGCCGTACCTTTCTAAAGAACAGAGCCAGGGACCCAGTGCGGCGGGGCCGACTGGCCCCCGGCTGGGGCTCAGGGGACACGGGGGCGGGGCTTGGTCGGCTGGGGGAAGCGGTCAGCAGGAGCTGGGCCGTGACTGGTCTGGAGGGGTCACATGGTCCAGACTGAACTTGAATCAGCGTTATACTGCCGTCGTTCTTGATGCCTGTAGGAGAGGTTCACCCACAGACGCCGTCAGCCCTGTACCCCGACAGGCTCAATACTGGCGTGAAGCGCCCTTGAGCAACGTCTATTTGCTAAATGATATGATGTTGAGTGGACTTCAATAGGAGTGTGTGTGTGTGCTTGATTTATTGATTTTCTGTGTGTGCGAGTAGAAGCACTCACTGGCAGGGCTTTGTGCTTCTGTGTATGCAACGTGTGTGTGTGTGTGTGCGTGCCCGCGCCTGTGCGTGCGTGCTCAACACACAACCTTGCAGTGGGAAGCTGAGCTGCTGTCCGTTGCTGGCGTTGACCGTCAGGACGGTGGTGGGGCTCCCGGGGGTCCCGATTCTCAGGGTGGCCGCGGAGCTGAAGGTCAGCCGCTTGGCCGGGGACGACATGGGGCTCAGGGAGGCCGTCGCCAAGGACACCGGCGTCGCCGCAGATGCAGGGGGGTCGTCGCCGAAGAGGCGGCGCTTGGCGCTGCCCGCCGCCGGGGAGCTGTACCGATCGTGGAGCGTCAGGGGTGAGGGAGGGACGTCTGGAGAGAGAGAATACATCAGTTAGAGGTAATGGGAATTAAGAAGTAACTCAGCCTCTTCCGTCCATTAGCACTACGTCACATAAGCAACTCTGTGCTGAACGTCTGACGCATAGACCCCGTCTAAGCTCGACAGCGCTTTTCTGAAATCGAGAAGTAGATTTCCATTGGCTGTTAGCATTGTCACTGTATGAAGCCTGTATGTGTAATTCCTTTAGCCTACTTTATTTACTAATGTCAGATGTTACGTTATTTTAAGCACCATCGGTAGCCTACTTATCTAACTGAACAATACATGAAAACAGCCAGAGTCGTGTTGGCTCAACAAATTCCGCTGTATTTGTTTAACGTCCGACTTTGTCATTCAGTTACGTAGTTGGTTGTTGTGCACGTCCATCAAAATACTTGATTGGACGCAGTTAACCAGCGCTGTGTCCCAGACCTTAAATACAGGCTGGCTCGGCAAGGCTATACCCACCCTGACCATACACACACACGCACAAACAAGCTACCTTTACCTTTGCGTGCACTGCCCACAGCAGAGCGGAACTCGCGGATGCGCGGGTGTATGATAGGGGAGAGAGACACCATGGGGAGGTGAGACACCCCCCCACTGCTGGAACCAGCAGAACCAGCACCGCCATCCAAACTGGTGGAGAAATTCACCTGAGAGAGAGAGAGAAAATAGATAGTCAGGTTTACATACAATACCCCACGTATACACTAGGGCGTGCGTGCGTGCGTGCGTGCGTGCGTGCGTGCGTGCGTGCGTGCACCTCCTCCACAGTGGGAACCTTGTTCCCTGCAGCCGCCAGGGCGCTCCAGAGAGCGGAGTCAGATCTCCAGGCCATGCTCTCCAGAACCTGCTCCTCTATGGAGTTGAGATGCTTGACAACGTCTCTGGAGAGAGCCTCTTCTGAGCGAATGAACACCTCTATCACCTAGAGACACAGCCACATCTTATATTATCCAGAATCCCATCGCAATTAAAGCCCAATATAGCGACTGAACCATAGACTTTTTATTAGATAGACACAGTGAAGAAAATGGCCGCTCGATCTTGCCAATTGTCGCAGTGAGGTGCAATATTCTAATTAAGGGTGTCGCCATATTGTCAAAGTGGCTCTTTTGACCCATGCGCAGTACAAACAGAAGATTACGTTGTAACCTGAGACACTGGAGTTCCCGACCTCAAGCCTCGAGCATGTGTACGTCGTAGTACAACATAAAATAACAGGATTTTTTGTTTAAGACTGTACTGTTATATTTGTAGGCATGTTTTGTGTAATTTTTAGCATTTACATTAAAAGTTGGATCGATGTTGTGCTCGCAAATACACCGCTTGTTGCTCGTGCAAGAGAAATACACGCGCAGCTCAGGCACAAGCGTTGGACCATGTTGCATGATTATTACATCATGACAAGCAATCGTCCAAACTGGCTTTATTGACATTGTTAGAAAAAATGTACATAAGCGCCAAGAGAATATTATTAAGCACCATATGAACCAAGTGCGGCACCTTAAAACACTTTAGTGGAGCAAATACATTTATGAATGGGGTGTGTATTGCAGTTTGTCCTATAGGCTGCAGTACCACCCGTCGCCACCCCTCACGGCTGCTTCAAGCCTAGAGTCAGACCCTGCCCCCCTGGACTGAACAGAAGAGGATCAAGACGCCACCTGTTACAGGTTCATTCATTAGTGTGCTTTTTTTCTTTCCAGAGGGGACAGAGCAGAGTTGCTGTGGATTGCATGTGCATGTATGCATGCGTGTGCAATGTACGGCCACGTGAGTGCCATGGTGAATGGTGAAGCGTCATTTGTGGTCAGATATTATGCAAGTATACGCTATACCAAGCCCAACACAGTGCTTATAATAGCTGAGTTGGTGTACCTATTATGACACTCCCAGGTCATATGTGCATGCATATGGGTCTGTTGTACCTTGAAGAAGTAGAATGGGGGCAGCTTGAAGATGGAGATGATCCAGGGAAACGTTCTCTGAGAGCTGTAGGAGAACAGCACCACCTCCAGACAGCAGGCCATCAGAGAGCAGTGGAAAATATCCTGCTCCAACAGGGCCTAGCACGCGCGCACACACACCAGAGGTCACACACATATACATATATATATACACACATACACACATACATACATACATACATACATACATATATGTGTGTATATATATGTATGTATGTATGTATGTATGTATGTATGTATGTATGTAT
>JAOEGT010029620.1:0-10127 GCA_025447795.1 Speoplatyrhinus poulsoni | reverse complement strand
TATATGTGATTGAATTTGTAGGTATGTAAACATTGTGGGTCATATAGCACAGCCTATTTGTGTCTCAAGCTAGTCACAATGGTGAGGACAACTGTTGAGGCATATGGCGCCCAGTGTTCATATCGGCGTGGGTGGTGGCAGGATTTCAGTTCCTGACATGTGCAATCGCATTCATATGTTGTGTGTTCGAGTGTGAGGACGCACCAAAATGACATAAACAAACCACGATGTCTTGACAACGAGCAATATTACACGTGATAGTCCTGCACCAGGCTCAGCCAGCCTGCGTGTGAAACGGAAGCCGTTTTGTTTGTCTTGTTGAACGCATGCTAACCTGCAGCGGTGCGTGCAGGAAATAGCCAACCACATGGACAAGAACACGGAGACCTACGAGGTGGTGCAGGAGGCCATAGACACCATGCAGAGGGTGGCCTGGCACATCAACGACATGAAGAGGAGGCACGAGCATGCCGTCAGGCTGCAGGTACTAACTATGCTCACTCACAAACTGTTTCTTCTGGTTCACTTTCCGTATTACATTTTTATCGTGCAGTCCCACCGGTTTGAATTACCCTGCGCTCTGATGTTCGCCATTGCCTGTCTGCTCGGATAATGATGGCCCTCTGTAAGACACATGAAAGGGAAGCTTGTGTTTCTGTATCAGCTGGAGGTCTGAGGGATCAGATGAGGGGTTGGAATGCGTCTGGAAGCACTTGCACGAGAGACTATTTAGGTTGTTTGTTTGTTCACTGGAAAATAAGACAATGGAATTCTCTGTTTTCCAGTGCTGGTGTACTTGGTTGTTTTTGGATCTTTCCATAACCGGCTTTTAATTTATTGACTTTATTCTGTCCCTTACACAATGAAGACTCATTATTTCACCGGAGCGGTTTTAATTTATTTGTTTTTCCTTCCATGTATTGTGGTTTTTACTGTGCTATTTTATGTTTTTTTTTAAATCTATCCCTTATAATTTATCATCCCATTAGGTTAAGGTTTGTGAGCCATTTTTATAGCACTGGTTTCTCAATCTGACCTTTGACATCTTTGTTTGATCTGCTCTTTCTGTGTATAGCATGGTTTTATTTCAAATAGCTAAAGTGCAAGCCATATCTGCTGTGCTCTGCAGGAGATCCAGAGCTTGCTGACCAACTGGAAGGGCCCCGATCTGATTGGCTATGGAGAGCTGGTCCTGGAAGGAACATTCCGTCTGCAGCGGGCCAAGAACGAGAGGACCCTCTTCCTGTTCGACAAGCTCCTGCTAGTCACCAAGAAACGGGAGGAGACGTACACGTACAAAGCTCACATCCTGGTCCGTGCTACAGCTCAAGACATCACACACACACACGTCTGCTTCGTAGCAGTGTATTTCATGTGCATGCATTCTAATACATGTGCTATGGTCCTCTGCAGTGTTGTAACCTCATGCTGGTGGAGGTCATTCCTAAAGAGCCACTCAGCTTCAGTGTCTTCCACTACAAGAATCCCAAACTGCAACACACTGTACAGGTACATGAGAGCGAATGGAACATTTTAGTACTGCTTCAGCTTGTATGTTCTCTTCAGGATTCATGGTTACAAATAAGTGCAACAGTGTGATCACTAACTAAAAGCAAAGTAGCAAAGCGGCGAATATCGAATAAATATATATAATCCGATTTTTTATTTTTTATGTTTTGTATCATTTGGCATTAACAAAGCATTGATGCTTTCCTAACCCGTGATTTAGAAAAACACAGATAATCTTGTTAGGTCAAAATACGACTAAGCATACAGGGAAGTGCTCTTGTATTTATTTTATTATATATTTTTAGGATTTACCCTGATCCTCAGAGTCTTGCTTTCAGGTTTGTGTGTCTGATCATAAATCTTTAAGTTGTTATGTTGTGCTCTGCCCACAGGCCAAATCCCAGCAAGACAAGCGGATGTGGATCTTGCATCTGAAGAGACTCATACTTGAAAACCATCCGGCCAAAATCCCAGCCAAGGTAAGATCAGCCAGCCCCACCCCCCCTACTTCCTCTCCACATGACGTCTCCATAATATCATAAACAGATTTTTTTGGGGCAGATTTATCGGAAATATCACGCCCACTTCTCTGCATTCTTCCTTCAGCATTCTTATTTCTTAAATGTTTCTGATTTCCCTGCCACGTTTCTTTCTTCTGACACTGTATTATAGTTATTTCTTTATTTTTTTCCTAATTGTTGCCAGTCCTGTCTTAATGTGTTGTTTCTGATCTACGGCCAAGTGCAAATGATAAGTTTAGTCCCAGTGAATCTAGTCCAGAAGGCAAGGAGAGTTGTGGACTGCTTGTCTGCTTTGCTAAAGTTTGTTTGGCAAATGCTGTGGTCTGCTCCCACCTAGTGTTTAGGTCTGGTCTATACTAACATTTATTTCTATATGTTGCATTGTAGGCCAAACAAGCCATTTTGGAGATGGATGCTATGCGTAAGTGCTACATAACTTAAGTCAATGTGCAGTATATGTATAATTAAACTGCTATATATTGTTATATAGTGTATTTCATGTACATCTTACACATGCACAGTTGTATTATTATTTGACTTTTCACCCAGTATTATGATTCTATTATAATATATAATAGTATTTTCTCCAGACCACCCAGGGTTTCACTACAGCCCAGGAGGCGACAAGAAAGCATCGCCTCAGACCAAGGAGGGGCCGACCCCTCGGAGATCGCGGAGGAAAGGTGAGAACAATCCAGCCTGTACGAATGAAATGATTCCCAAGCGTCGTCATTACTGACCTGTCTGTCTCCTTGTAGAGCCTCTGTCTAAGTTACTGAAGAACGCCAAGCAGAGCGGTGGCAGCACGGATGGCCAGAAAGTAAGTTTAGCTAGGAGAGCAGACAACACAATGAAACACACGTATACACACACCTGTAGGTGTTATTTAACCAAACGAAAGCCAGTTTTAGAGAATGTGTTGATATCCATTCTCCTAGTACATCTTGGGTGGCCTTAAAACAACTTGCTGTACAAATGACCTAAGCTCTCTTCGCGTGAGAACTTACGTTCTGTTGAGCTGTCCTTCGCTTTGATCCCTGTTAACTTAAGTTGTAACCTCCTCTGGCGTGTGCCATTCACTGTAGTTCATATCCCCTTTGTCTTGATCGATTGCCATTGTAAACAAACCAGTTGTTGTCATTGTAAACGGCTTGTTGTTCTAGACACCTTTCTTCTCCTGTAGTATAAATGTCTCCGTCCATTTAAGTCAGAACCATCTTACATAATGTGCACGCTGCAGTGTGTTTTCTCCCTGGCCTTGTGTAAAATATACTCAATTAAGACAACGACGACTGCAAGAGCTGAATTATTTTATCTAACACCTGTTCCGCTCTAGCGGACAGGCCTGGGTGCCACCCTGCTCTCTCCCGTGTCCCAGCTGGCTCTGGGCACCATCGGCCGCAGCCGCAGCCTAATCAACCAATCACAGGAGTCCCTGGACCCCGGCGACCACTATGACCACAGCGACCGAGAGGCTGAGGAGCCACACCAGCAGGATGCTGACGATGAAGACGACAGTGGTCTGGTGAGTCAGGCCCGCCATATATGGTCGTCGCAGTCAAACGTTACACCTGGTACGGTGCCTAACCTTAAAGCTACGGTACACTCCGAATTCGCTCTTTGTAAGCGTCTTTAGGGCAAAGCGGATACAAATCGTGATGTTATACTGCCTTTTTTAAATGGATTATTTTATCACAAGGGGTATTTTGGGGTGTATATGATAAATATCGCTGCCTGTTCCGTTAACATGGTTAATTAATGGTCTTTCAGGGAGGAGGGAAAAGGCTGCGCGTTCCGGGCAAAAGCAGCAGGAAAAGGCTGAACCCTCAGGCATCTGTAGATAGCATTGACCAATGGAAGACCTTCAACATGAGTCCCTCAGACCTACAGGTAGCTGCTCACACACTAATAATCAACTTAATTTGTATAGCACTTTTTATACAGGAATTGCAGCTCAAAGTGCTTTACAGAGAGGGATTACATGCACAATCGTGCTGCCCAAAATTATCTACAGAAATGTGTAAAAAAAAAAAAAGACAGTATATACTCTGACGGAGTGTGACTTTGCTTCCGCATAACATTTACATACACATCTACTAGTGTTTTGCTTTTGGTATAACAAACAACTCTTCCCACGCGCTCAGAAGGCCAGAGAGTCTCTGGTGAGGGAGGTCAACCACCACCCGCCTCTTGTCCGGTCGCCCCGCGTGATGGAGGAGCCACCGGACTCGCCCGTCCCCTCGCTGACGGTCCCGGGAGGGGAACAGTCTGTGAGCAACATCTGGGCAGACCACCGCGCCCGCAGGGCCATGTTCCCCACCCGGCAGCGCACCATGCAGCCCGACGATGATGAGGACGAGGACATCTACCAGATGTTCGTGCCCGACCCGGAGACCCCCACCGAGAGGCCCGAGGCTCCCTCTTCGCCACGGTCGGCCCGTCCCTGCAGCTGGCATGTGGAGCAGCTGCCCATCGTGCAGATAGACCCCCCGGGCAGCGGGGGCAGGCTCCTGCGCAGGGCGAGCAGCGCGGGGGAGAAGGCCACGGAGGACCGGCCGAGCCCCGGCGACCCACCGTCTGCCCGCGGCGACCTGGAAGTGATCCACACTGAATCCTCCAGCAACGACATGTCCGGCTCCTCCTCGGCCGAACAGCTGACGATGGACGACATCGAGAATGTGTACGACAACATCAGCTACGACGACCTGAGGAGCATGGGTCTGATCAGAAGGGACCAGGGGGGGCGCCAGGCATGTAAAGACACCTGCAAAGGCTTGCGGCACTCCCAGGAGACGGCCGTAACGGAGCAGGCCATCCCGGGGACCAAAGAGTCCCCAGTGGAGCCCGACAGCTCCTCCGAGAGCAACCGCTCGTCCACGCTAGACGGCGAGACATTGGGGCCGTGCGAGCTGAAGATAGTGGAGGAGGAGAACATCTACGACACCATCCCATTCAGGATAGCCCCGGCGACACAGGAGAGGGACAGCCTGTTAGACCTCACCGACAGCCTGGGCGGGTTCGCGTCCGAGGACAGCCTCCACTTTGGCGAGGACGACGTCCCGGAGACCTCCTGTCTGGCTGCCAGCCTGCCAGTGCCCGAACACAGCTCCTCGCCCGCCCCCGAGAAGCTCTCCCGGCGCTCGCTCACCGGAGACAGGATGTCAGAGCGGGTGGACGAGATCTGGAACGACCTGGAGAACTACATCAAGACCAACGAAAAGAAAGCCGACTGTCTGCCTGCCGCGTTCCCCGTCGGCGGGGGGGCGCCATCACCCAGGAAGACGCCTAGCGGTCCCGCCAAAGCCTCGGCCGCAGTGAGCCCAGCCCCGGTCTACCGACCCCACCCTCCCGTCACCATTCCGGTCATCAACATCCCCGAGCTCGTCGGAGAGGACATCCCTGAGGAAGAGCCTGGCCGCCCTCTTCCCCCGCCACCACACACCCCACTTCCCGTGACCCCCGTGACCCCAGAGCCCCCTCCCGGCACGGTGAAGAGCATCCGCAACAAGCTGGCTCGCCTCAGCAGTGGAAGCCTCCGGTCGGAGGACGACGACCAGGTGGAGCTACCCCAGAGGAAGAGCCCCCTCAGGGAGCTCCACAGCCTGTTCCCCAGGGAGCTGGCGGGCCTGGATTCCCCACTGGCTGCACCCTCCTCTCTCCTGCTGGGCGAGTCGGCGGACTTTCCCCTGGAGCTGATGGACAAGACCAAGAACCGGGTGTTCCTGATGGCCCGGCAGTACAGCCAGAAGATCAAGAAGGCCAACCAGCTGCTGCGCATGAGGAGCATGGACCCTGGAGACGCGTGCTCTCGACCCAGGCCAGAGAAGAAGCAGAAAGACCTGGCGGACATCTTGGAGGAGAAGAAACAAGGAGGCGCAGCCATAGGTAATGCAGAGGTCACATTATTCCAGTTAAATGTCTCGCTGTCGAGAGAAGGGTGACAGTAGCTAGCCCCGTGATACCATCCTTATCTCACCAGCTAGTTTGAATTCACCACAAGCAAAAGTCTGAAACCCCTCTATTAAAAAGTGTTTCTCATAAAGGCAGTGCTAATACATTTCAATGAATGAACCTTCCTTAGAAGCGATTGGACTTCTAATTTATCTCACCCAATCAGAATGTTTCAAATCAGCTAGAGCGCTGGTGGAAACAAACACGCAAGACATGTGCTCTCGTCGTCCTCTTGGGGGAAAAACATCAGCTGGCCTCTGATTGGCCCGACTGTGCTATAATCGGTCGACCAACACTTTTGCATTAAGGGGCTCCAGACTGATGCTCGCGACAATGTACAAAATGGTACTGTAGCTAGACAGTAACGCTATCTGCTCTGGCATATCCAGTATATTACTGTATATTATCATACTTATAGCTGTGTTGCTCCTCCAGGTGCAAGGATAGCAGAGTACTCCCAGCTGTATGACCAGGTGGTGTTTAAGGACCCCCCCGGGCCTGGCGCTCACACCACTCCTGCCCGCCACCACTCCCACCCGGGTCTCTCGTCCTTCGCCTTCACGCCCGGGACATCCGCCGAGGAGGACGCCTGGATCCACTCCACCTACAGCAACGGAGAGCTGGCCAGCTTCGCCTCCTGGCCCGGCGACGCGGGAGAAGGTCGCCGGCTGACCCCCGCGTGCTCCGTCCCCGCTCTGAAGAGCCTCCCCGCCGCCCCCCCGGCGACGCACCGCTGGAGCAGTTGCGTGTCTACCGGGGCGAAGGAGGATGTGGAGGAGGAGCACATCTACAGCTCCATCAAGAGGAACACATCATTCACCGTGCCCTCGTCCGAAGCCGCCAAGACGACCCAGAGCAGCCGCTCCCTAGGCGAGCAGCGGTCCTCGGGGGAGCCTCGGCGGCCCGCCCTGGCCTGGGCTGGCCGGCAGAGCAGCCTCCCCGAGCGCTCCTCTTCTCTGGGCCAGTCGGATCTCACCTTGCACGACGGCCCGCAGGTGCTGGTGCTGAACCGTGCCTCTGCGCTCAGCATCCTGACGGCCACGCAGAACTACCTGGCTAACTTTAAGGACGACGACGACGACGACGACTACGTGGAGATTCGCTCTGAGGACGAGGGCGAGCGGGACAAGGCGACAGCGGCGCAGCCAAGCGGCAGCTCGGCGGTTCTTTCCGGTCACAGTTGGGGGCTCGTCCAGTCCCAGAGTCTGCCCTGTACCCCCGTGCGCTCCTGCCACCCTCTGAGCCCCCTGGAGAGGGAGAACCTGGAGAGGTACCTATGGAGCGAGCCACAGCAAAACCAGTCCACCATCGTCCAGTCGCTGAAGGACAAATTCCAGTGTCTGAGCTCCAGCAGCTTTGCCTGAACCCGTGAAAGCCAACCATCATATACTACACTAGCAGCATATAGTGTGAGCTTTACCCCACTGCAGAGTCCCAGCCGACACTACTAACTAGGATGAACGGATCCCACGAGAATCTTTAGCAGGTCCTGTGAAGTAGAATGTTGCCTATCTCGGCTGTTCCAAGCCTATTACTCTGTCAAAACACAAACATGCCACATGTCCAGTGATACGTGTGATTGGTCACTTCCACGTTTAGTCTTCCGTGCATGTTTTAAAGAGTATTGCTCTACAAACATGAAAATCATAGCAAGTGGTCAAAAGGGTCTTTCTCTAACTTGAATGCAGGGCCTTTAATAGGCTCACTGAATGGATTAAGCTTTAAAGGGAACCCAAGCACATAATATGTTTTAGCACAATAACCAGTGCAATGCCTTGGACAGAAATGTATCATGTGGAATTGGTTACAGGCATGGAATTTATAGAAATTGACACTTGAAGAAAAAATGCCTCAACGTTATTAATAGGCCTAAGAAACAGAACATTTTATTTTCCCTCTATCTTAAACTGAAGTACAGGAATCAAAGATTCAGTGTTTTGGATTTGTTGGTCTTTGCTTCATGGTTTTTAACATGTATTTTAAATTACCAGTTATTACTGGTTAGCAATTATCGGTTAATTTAACAGTTTTTCTTTCATCGTAATCTCTTTAAGAGAGACGAACCACGTGACCTGGCTAGTATTTTATTTGTTATCAAAAGTCTGAACAAGCAGCGTTACATATGTGCAGTTCTCTACTCAGGATAGGAATAGCAGTATCCATTTACAGCTTATTAGCAATAATAGTAAAGATGCAACTTAAATGTTATCTGCTAGGATCAATATATCTAACACTTAGCCTGTATAAAGCATTGCTTTACAAGTCTCTGAAGTCAATGTGTTTTTCTCTTCACCTTTATCAATAGGATGCCGTGCTTTAAAATGAACACACACAACTGATAATTAAAATACCTGTAAAGCAGTCGTAGACTTGGTATTTATTTTGAATCTGTGTTAACCTGAAATGTTGGTCCATGAGCATCCATCCAGCAAAGTGAAAAGTATCCAAGGGAATGTTTTATTTTTATTTTTATAATTTAAACTTTGTGTTAATGAGGGACCACTGAGAAGAAAATTGGGTTTAATGAGTTACAAGTACTATATTTGGTGTAGGCCTACATTTAGATTAAAATGTTGGTTTTTTTTTTTACTCGAATGGATGGGATCACGTTTGTTTACTTTTGGTGACACTACTGTCACACTACTGATATTGCATACACCGACCCTGGCTGATTCTAGCACAGATTGATGGAATGTCGCATTTCTGAAGAAAGTCACAGAAACAAAAAGAAATTCAACAAAGTTCTCACAGACACAGTTTTGGTTGATTTCCTGTTGCTAAGTTACCTTAGTATTTACACCACAAAATGAAATGTGTGTCTAACATGTCACCTAAACGTCTTATTTATTTAAAAGTATCCCAGTTGTTCAGCCCCTTATCAACTTTACTGCAGTACACAGATCGTGTGAACGTGAACATGTAATGTATTTATTGAAAGGGTGGTTTAATTTTGGGTTAGTCACTAAATTTGCTTCATATACTGTGAATGTTTTCGAAAAGGTTTCTAGCATGCACTGTTAATTTTTTTTTCCTTATCAAGACATGAAAGGTTGCAATGCACATTACCATGGCTACTGTTCATCGAGAAATATGCATCAAAAACGGTAAAGGATATGAAGTATATTTCTTTTTGTCATTGTACATTTTGGTTCTCTTTCACTGATGGGGATTGTTGATCTTCATTGGCTCTTTTTTGCACTTTTATTTCTTTTTTAATTTGCATATACATGTAAACACTTTGTAAAGATGTACATTTTAGGAAAGTTATTCTTGTATGCCATAGATATGCTTTATATTGCGTTAATTTTTAAGTTAAAGTGTACTGTATTTTTTTAACTGCCTAGTTGTCATTGCTTATGAAAACAATGTATTTGAGGTAATACAATAAATTCAAATTAAACTCATGTTCAGGTGTCTGATTTCTTATTAAATAAAGGTTTTCTTCATTATACATGAATAAACAAAAATACAGAAACACTTGCATAACCTTTACAATTTCTGTAATATTGAATTGTAAGCATTTAATTAATATGTAGCATTAAGGTATGTTGGGCTGCCAAACATTTATTAGTTTAATTTTAACTGCATACAAATTAAACTGCATACACATTACACTATATCATACAGTATGCCACATATAAATGTCGACCACTAAGTAAGTCATTAATTTAATTGACATTTATATATTTATAGCACAGGTTGTACTGCATGTTAATGTAAATTTTCATTTATGGAAGTAAGTTTGGGATCAAATAATTTGGAGGACCCCCTGCAGTGCCTCTGAGGACCCCTTAGAGGTTTTTGACCCCTGATGAAGACTTCTGAATTAACCGAGAATCTGCACATTGCTCAAATGTAGTAGGATACAGTAAATAAGTAAGTTACCGTAGTAGGACTATTGGACTGATATTACAATATGACGGCCTGTACATTATGCCCCTTAGACTTTATTTTATATACGGTACAACCAGTGGTGTAGTCTAGATTTTTGTAGTGAGTATACTGTGATTTTCCCCTCCCAGCCTCCCAGAGCGATGATGCCCCATCACCGTCATATTAATTTATATGCGCTTCACCGGGTGCCTGTGCAGGCCAAGAACTGGACCAGAAGGCTGCTGAAGGAGGTCTGTGTCTATCTGCTGCTGG
>JAOEGT010029598.1:0-10127 GCA_025447795.1 Speoplatyrhinus poulsoni | reverse complement strand
AAGATACAATACGTTTATTCATGAGCTAGAATACTAAAATACATGGGATTGAAATATTGTTATCCTTATTTCACTTAGACATGTTTTTACTTTTTACTATTTTATACATTACGTTATTTGTAATACTTTAAATACATAATTCCATGTATTTAAATGTCCATGTCTTGTCCAGAAATTAATCAGCTATACTTGAAAATATGTAGTACATTAATTTGAATAATTTAGAAGTGCCTCACAGTTTTAACTCCACGACCTCTAACCCTTGAGTTTGATGACATGCATGCTGTACTTAAAATACATTAGCTTTCAACACATTTGAAGCCCCGATATTTTCTATTGCCGTAAACCATTGTACTATATTTAATGAAAATTGCTTTCATTGTTTGTGGGAGAGACAAATAATATGTGTAATAGCACAAGTGCAGCACAGCACAGTTTTGTTCCTGACTCCGCCTGTAACTAATATAATTTTAATTAATGAGTTATAAAAGCAATTCACCCACTGTACAGACTATAAACATGTTTGTTTTTTTTGTTGTTTTTTTTGCTGTAAAGTTGGACATGGGAGTGTATTGGGGATTGACTCCCTTTTGCAGCCAGTCTCAAGTGGCCATTCAGGGAACTGCAGATTCTGGCACTTTAGCATTGTATTCATTTCTTAGCACCGGAGGTTCCCGCTTGGTGAAGTGAACACTTTTTCTTTTCACCACAAGCTTTCCAAATGTGTCATTCAACTTCTTAGTGTACCGTACTGTATGATCTATCTTTGTGCCATTCTAAACCAGGCCATAGGGAGACAAAGTGTTTTATATTTAAATAAATAAATAAAAAACCCTTTCAAGTGTTTTAACTTTATTACAGATGAATTGTCACATTGACACCCCTTTTTTTCTTCATATATTCCCTTTGTGGCATGACTGTTAAATAGTGGTTCCACTCAATACATCTTAATAGGATCTTTTGTTAAGTGCAGGTTCTAATTAAATGCATGTTTTACCTTTTTGAGTGATTTAAATGTTTCAAGGAAAATTAAAACATGTAATCATGCTGTACAACCAGGGATAAGCTGCACTGCAGGTGTGTATTGGTATCTTCTTTCTGTCGGCCCACAGTAACTTTTGCAGCGGAAACCCGGACTTGAAGGCAATGACCGATTTTTAGGTGACATTGTTCCATGTTGTTGCTCAGGGTCAACGTGACACCAGAACATGTGGCTGATGGTGGCTGCATTAGCAGCTGCAGGGACTGTGTGACCTACTGGTTATGGGACATCCTGGCCAGGTGCTTAACCTCTGTTTACTCTGCAGGAGAATGTAGCAATGTCTAAACTCTTAAAGCGACAGTACACACACACACACACACACACACACACACACACACAGACGATTTAAGCGTCTGAGTGCTTGAATTGCCTTCGCTTGACTAACATCACCCTACCTTCCATAGGTAAGTGGGTGCCGTATGTAAAAAAGTTATTTTACAGTTAGATGTCCACAACTTTGCCTACCTTTAGTTTGAGCTAAAATAGCTTACGTAAAACACCTGTGGAAGGTCCTTCACATGAAGGTGAGTTTTGTATGCTCCAGGTTTTTTATAAACTCAGGTTGATGTAACGATTTGAGGTCTGTAAGGTGACAGATCAACTGAAATGGCGGAATAGTCGTACAGCATCATAATCATTCGACAAATAAGAGAATTCCTATTCGTAAATATGCAAATATACTTTATGGGCGAATGAAGCAAACTGCTCTGGCAACAAGTCACAAAAAATATATTTTCATGCACCACTGGTCAGTTTTTTTTATTGTGTATGGATCATATATATTCGCCTGCCATCTTGAAAAATGACCAGCCATTAACCCAAATTCTTAATGTGATTTTTTTAGCAAACATTGCTTTTAAGTTAAACCTCTGACCTTCCACTTCAGTATCGCTCTCTGAGAGAGAGAGAGAGAGAGAGAGAGAGAGAGAGAGAGAGAGAGAGAGAGAGAGAGAGAGAGAGAGAATGCAACTGCAGGGGCATACCCTTTAATTTATCAGAGAAATTAAACTGTTTATTTTGGCTTGCACTGAAGGAATAATTCTCCCCCTGCTATTCATTAGCATTGGCAATTTCCATTGTGCAGACTAGGAAGGAAGTCTGATTGAATTCCAAATTAAAAATTAAAGCACCGTAAGTGCTAACCAAATCAACGGCCCACTTTACTTCCATTGACAAGGTGTGAAACTGTAAGTAATGAGATGGAGGTATTTCTGAAGGAAAAGCAGCATCAACAGTATGTAGAAGGTTGTGTGCTTGTGTTGAATTATTCCCCTGCATAAAAAAAAATGTGATCATCGCTTTGACAGCCGTCGCATTAGTCAGCGTTCAGTATCTGCAAGCGTGTGGTGAGATGGAGCGTTCACTTTGAGACCAGCGCTATCTTCAGGTGGGAATAAATCCACCAACAGGACCCGCGTTGTCCGCTCATCCGGGATCCTTATTGACAGATGAGAAGCTTCGGATAACATTTTGTGGAGATGGAGAGAATATTAGAATAAGCTCTTTAGAGCAACGCTGAGCTTCACATCAGAGCTACTCGGACACCTCTGACCAATGATCGTCATGTTTCAACCATGGACAGAAGGCTCGCTGTATTGGATAATGTATTCATATCTACAGTACTGCATGACACCTTAATGTTATTAGCACTTAAAAATAAATTCACAAATTCGCCCTATTAAAATGGTTGACTTGACAAGCAAGTCACACGATTGTCTTTGAAAAGTCAGAAACAAAGCAAAAAAAATAAAATGAAATCACTTCTCAGCCTCTTCCTCATGTGAGTGTTTTAGTGTTTCCCACATGCAATGACAGCAATACTTCTAAGAAGGTCGGTCTAATTAAGCATGAGCTATCTAAAACACACTACTCAATGGAGATAGAAAATACAGTGAGGTCCGGTTGGTTGTGACTCTGCACTCCAAATAAATATATACATCTAGAATTGTGTGTGTTTGTGTGTGCGCGCGCGTGCGGGCTGGTGCACTGTGGTGCTAGAATTGATAGATGTGAGATCATAGCTGTCTACGCTTTGTGAGTTATGTGGCTCTGTGCATATATCTAATTATACAGAGTACTGGGGAAAGTCAAACTGAGCCCATGTGAAAGTGAAACCATAATTTCCACTTAGGCTTGGGCAATACACCTTGAGTAAATATTTTTCATGATTTTATGGATATACTCCAATAATAAAAAATACAAAAATTGGGCATGAAACTTATTTCTGCACATTAATGGCACTCTTAAGATGAGACTGGAGATGACAGACAAGGATACATTTAGAAGATGAGGATTGTGGATAAGTGGCGTCGCTTTGCACTTCACAGTCAACCTATCGCAGGGTTTCTATAATAAATCAGCATTCTTCACATGACATCACAAAGCTGGGATGTAGACAGTGAGGTGATTTTATTTCAGAATTAATGCATTTTGTTGGATACTAACACTGATTTGATCACATTGTGCATGGGCAAACTGTCTCTCTAATAAACCTCCCCATCTCCCGACAGCTCCTACTCACCCCGGTGAGGTAACTTTTGCTGGCTCACACATAAATCCCTGCTCATCTGAAATCAACCTGCACTCTTCTTACAAACTTAGCTAACCCAAGCTGATCGTTTTTATATGTTATCTGATATTAAAATGTCAACGGTGAGCACATTAAGACACAACGTTGTTTTAATCAGTTGCTTATAAATTCCACACCGCTACATAAAAGCATTACCGTGATCACACCGCGTATAATCTCGCATACAGAAAAACACATTACCCTATTTGGTGAAATAGTCCATTATCTGCAAGCGGCTGTATTTAGCCAATCGTAATAACATTTGGCGGCTCCGCTTTTCTCCGAAGTGATGAAAAGTGCCATTAGTGCATGCATTATTCTAGCAGGGGTAGAGCATGGAATGCCAAGCATGTGTTAGCTCCACACGTTATCCGCTGAGCTGCAGAGCTGCTAACCTGGGCGGAATTAGTAGCGTGCCACATATGGGAATTGAGCCCCAAGCGCTGTATACCTCCGCTGTGCCGTAACGCCAGCACCACACTGCCAAATGGACGTTTTCTTAGTATACTGTAGGCTGGCTTCTTTGTGAGCCAGTAGAACCTTTTCCCAGAGGAGGGGATTTTAAAAGGTGGCATGGCAGGGTTAAAGGGTATGTCTCCAGGGAGAATCTGCATTTTGGCTGTCTCAAAGCTGTTGATGCGAATAGGTCCAGAAAGCATGTCTGTCCTTATGGAATAATAATAATTAGTCAGATTAAATATAATAAATGCTGTGCAAGTTTTGCTTAAAATAGGCCCTCTCTACAGGCATTTTGTGGTGATGTGAGTCTGAACAGGTGTTAGGTTGCTCAGGTGTTATGTTTAGGCTACATATCCCTCCACACTTCTTAGGCTCACTTTATATTATAATCACGCCACTCTTATTGAGGTCAGATCACCATTCAGCAAGGCAGCTTTATGTAATCATTAATAATTACGCCATAATGCACCAGCATCCAGGAACATCCCGGAGGAACAACTGTTCTTTCACTAACCAATTTTTAAACCAGGATTAGCTACATATTTCATTACATACATTTTCTGAAAGTGCTTGATTTTTTAACTGACTTCTGGGCATTTTAAGATCATTGTTTTAAATCGGTGTTTCTGCTGTCTTGGCCAGGGCTTACTTGAGAAGTTCATTAATAATACTAATACTAATACTACTAATAATAATACAAAAATTATACAAAAATAATTTAAAAAAATGGCTGAGCGCTTTTCAAATACTCATTTTCAAATTATGTAATAAAACGAAACATTTCACACTGTGTAAGTGGTCCCTTCAGTGACAATATTTTAATCAATCATTAATTCTGTTTGTTACATAATAAATACAGTTGTAACCCCTCTCGCACACACACACACACACACACACGATCCTGCCCTGTCACCACCCCATTCATGCCTTTTTGCCAAACAGTGTGTTTCGTCACCTGTGCCAGTAAACCTTTATGCTTAAATGATTTTAATTAGCTTTACGTTAATTGGCGCAGGGAGCTGTGGCCCTGGGCGAGGTTTAGTCACTTTCTTGAGCTTTACAAAGTGGTCGGGGAGATTTGAGGTTTGACAGCTGGACAGCAAATGGCCGCCTTACATTATGGATAATGGGGAATAATAAAAGTTAATTCTGTCAAAACGTGCCTTGTAGTGCTGTAATATTTATGCCTCTCTTTATACGTTCACAGTGTATCATATGCCCATATATGCCCCTACCTGCTCCTTAATAATACTGTTATTCTAGCCTACATGTATTACAAACAGTCTCATTGGAGATTTATTAACTGAATGTATAGACTTGCTTTAAATGTATTATTGAGGCAGAAGAAAACAGCGGTATATTGTTTGCTTTGAACACCTCTGCCAAATGGGATTTAGCTTTGTGACAAGCTTTGAAATGTGTTTGTCCTATATTTATAGGGAATGCAGACTTACAAATCCATTGGTACAGTGTGTGGTGGTTAGCTAATGTCCACATCATGACTTGACCGCCACCAATACCATTGTATTTGCATGGGCTACTAATCACTGGCCCTGTGTCTGTTTCACTGATTTACCACAAGGGGCGCTACAACAAACTCAATTATATACTGTTTATTTTCATATATTACATATGGTATTCATTATGTTACTTAATTGTATTGAAAATAATAGTAGGCATAACTTAGCCACCCCTATGCATACACTTGTATGTATGTGTGTACATGTAGGGGACAGGATGGTCTAGTGGTCGGGTTCGAACGCCGATGTTAACACACCTGTAAGCATCCTTGAGTAAGATGCCTACCCCCCAAATGCTCCCGGTGGTTGGTCGCACCTTGCATGGCAGCAATCATCGGTGTTTGAATGTGTGTGAATGTGTGAATGTGAAGCAAAATACTGTGTGTAAGTGTTTGGATAAAAGCGCCATATAAATGTAGTCCATTTACCATTTACCATATGTGTGTGTGTGTGCACATACACAGACGTGCACATACATACTGTATATGTGTTTATACTGTACATAGTCATAGAGGTATACATGCGCACACAGACACACATGCAACCTGGCTGACAGCAGGGAGGTGATTTTCACTCCCGACAGCTTCACGAAGACAAGGTTTTTTTTTTCATGAGCATTTTATCTGTCGCTGTCACATCTGACGCAAGGCACATTTTATCTGCCACCATTCCCAAATCATTGGGGGAGGGCTGAAACACGAGTGAACGTGCACGCACGCACACACACACACACACACAGATCTGCATGCACAACACACCAGCAGGCACTGGGTAATCTTGCGTGCGCGCGTGTGTAAATTGCGTGCGCGTAACACACACACGTGCACACACGCACGCACGCACGCACACACACACACACACACACACACACAGAGCTCTGCATTCAGAACACACCAGCAGGTGAGATTACACACACACACACACACACACGCACACGCGCACACACACACACACACACACTTACCGTTCCAATAAAATCTTTATCCTTGATGATTTCTGTTGGATGACAGATTTTCTTTGGTTGCAAATAAACACTTCCCCCTGCAGCTCGTGTGTCTGTTCACATCTACAGTATGTACTTTTGAGGATAGCGTTGAAAGAAAGGACCTGATGGAATTTATAAACCGATACTTCTTAGTTTGAGCTCAGTCATCATAGAGGTGGGAAAACATTTGTTTTGATATACACACAGATAATACACACAGATAATCACAAACAATGACACAGTATCATGGTTAATTACAAATACATCCAAACCGGCTATAGTAAATATTATTTGAAATTAATAATATTTTAGCATCTCAGATAAATATGCGTTTGTTTTGTTCTCAGTATATTGTACCATCTGTAGGATTAAAATGAGATTCAGACAATTGACATGTTTAGAAATATCAGTTAACATGCATATTGGTTTAGTGCTGACTTCAATGAAACCTCCGTCTATTTCAAGCTGTCAGACATTTAACTGATCATGCACTGTTGAACATGTAGCTACTGAATACTTTTCCATATAAAATTCCTCAATGTTGTATTTTTGTTCGTGAGATATTCTGTTGTAGCCTTGTCAGACCATCCTGATCTTACAATATCCTATTTCATTTCGCCACAAGATTCGGTAATCCATCAATTCAAAATGTTTGTCATAAAGGCGGTGCTAATACATTTTAATAAAACATCTCTACATAGGCTACTGTATGATGGGACTACCTACAATTTTCTCACCCAGTCAGTACAAAATCATCCAGAGCGCTGGTGGAAACTGAAACTAAACTGATGTCATCTTGGGACAAACTTCAGCTAGCTGCTTGCTTTCTAAACGGACGACAAACCACTTTGCATTGAGCAGATCCAGACTGATACTGTACAGTGATACTATAAGAGATTATCACTTGTGAGATCATAATTGGCTCAAAAGGAAAACTCTACTGGTTCTAGAGGGGAATGCTGCGTCGTTCAGACCTGAATATCCACCAAGGGTCAATTTAGACCTTCACCATGTCAAGGACGCTTCAACTTGCTGGATATGTGGCTGCCCTTTGCGGTGGTTCTCCGATACAGTAGCACCCATGTAGAGACTTATTTATAGACTGCAGTACTAGTATACAGAGCACAAACCGTTTGATGATTCAAGTCCCATAAAGGCACTTGTCCGCCTCCAAACCTGCTGGGCCACCAGGAATGTTTGTCCATTGAGGTCGTTTGACGGACTGGGTGAATTGCCGGTCGGTTTGACCTCTCCCCGGTGTCGCTGGTCCTCTGGGCGCCAATTACCCAGCAGGGGTAGTAAATTGAGCTAATCATCTTTGATTAAGTACAGACTCCGGGCTTGTGATATGGCAGCGACAAAGGTCAGTCTCCATAATACAATGTGACGGCGCAGCTTGCGTTGCCGTGGTGCTGCGGTGAGGAAATGTTCTAGGGTGTGCCCAGCACAGGGTTAGGAGGGGACCAGGGACAGTAATTGAACATCATTCATTTAGACGTATCCAAATATGGGCTGACTGGACAATGTGAATTCTCTGGTGGCATTGTCAGCATAAATGCACCCCAGGCGGGACTTTTTGAGAAGTCCTCTGAATGACGTTCGCTGTATAGCTTTCATTACTGTGAGAAGCGGCCAAAGACACAAATATAGTTGTTGTTGTTGTTGTTGTTAAATTAGATATATATATACACAGTAGCTTGTGAGGTTTTGTTAATTTTTTATAATTAGGCATAGTGAAACAACGTATTATGCTGTAATACCTCATGAGAGACTGGAGTATAGTTAACCACGAACGCCGATGCTACAACATAGAGTGGGGTTTTAACTGATATTCCTCTCATTAAAACTATTTATGTCCCCATTGCATATGGGAGGTCTGTCTTGTTTAATCACTCACTCCACTGAAATCACATTTGTCTATGTTTTTATACACCTAAAACACTTTTGACCAGGCGTGGCATCACATCAGTGCTGGACAGAAATATCCACTGTACAATTTTGCTGCCAGCCAATATCTTGATGTAGGCCATCGTGTTTGCAGCGAGACTTCACCTGCTCACCCAGAAGGTATTGTTTCCTTCCACATGAATATGCAAAAAAACGAGCGCGCTTCCACAGAAGTCTGGTGATGTGATAGCACAGCCCGCAGCGACGGTGGAGATCTTATGTGTGACCAATATGCATAGCCTGCGTGTGTGATGATATTTCTGTACAACACGCCAAGCGGTCCATAGCCTGCCAAGGGTTTCCCGTGTTAAAAAGTTCACTTTGGCGTTACTGCCATGCCAAACTACTGCTTCAGTTCTCACTATTCCACAATCAAAACTTTTGCTTGATTACTTGATTTGTGTCCCGAGAGAACTGGGAATATTCACATTGTTTTTCTTTTTTATTTTCAGAGATTGCACAAGGAATCTTAAGATGTGATTTGCAAAAACATAGCTTTTTTTGCAATTGGTAGTAAAAGTTTATATTCAAGGTATGATTATTTACAGTGGCCATTGTAATTACAATGCAATGCAAGTGTACTTTCCAGCTTGATGAATAAACCTTTCCCTGACCCATTACATTTGACAAGATTTTAGTTTGACACTAAGAAAAACATACTGTAGCATATTTGTAATTTACCACATTGCTTATTCTGGTAAAAGAACGTTTGGTCACTTGGTTCTTAAATAAGGAATACCAGTAGTAGTTCAAAGTGGCGGCTGGTGATAATATTAATTTTTAATAATAATTAATAATAATGATTTAATTTAATTGTTAGTTAAAAAACGCTATTACAGAGACTTTTCTAAAACTATTTCCAAATATGTGGTTTATACTTTTCACAAATGTAAAACATAACCATAATAATAATAATAATACTTTTACATTCCCCGCTAGACAATCAGATCAGTCCGTTGCTATTTAACACACACACACACACACACACACACACACACACACACACACACACTGGACTGACAACTATGAAGGTATTATTGGTGCAAAATATTTCAAGCACCTGTGAGAGTGAATTTGTAGTTGTAGAAAGTAGCCACACATTTGTAACAGTACATTTGAAGTCACAGGAATACATGCTTTAGTATTTGCAAACTCAACACACAAGAACGACTTAACAGTTACACCTTCTCAAGTTATCCATTACAGGTGCACAGATCTTAATCTATAAATCAGATATTCAGAACCTCATACGCTGTTACGACCCCCACTCCTATCTGTAGGATGTGTGTCGTGGTATGAGTTTCTTGTGTATATGTAGGTGTTCCTGTCTGCACCCTCAAGTGACGTCATGCTGGAGTGCGCGCCCCGGCGCTGATGTCTGGAGACTGGCGCGGCTGTGTCTGATTGGGCCCAATCAGATACTGTTGTGTATAAATTGTGTTGTTATTGTGTACCTCGAGAGAGTCAAGCTGGGTGGTCGGTTGGCCACCGGTGTTAAGTTTGGAGAAGGGAGATAGAGACCCATGGATATACTCCTCATCACGTAGATAACTAATGTTATATACCGTAGTGTAGGAGCGATTCCTCTTGCACCCTTTGTAACCT
>JAOEGT010029586.1:0-24661 GCA_025447795.1 Speoplatyrhinus poulsoni | reverse complement strand
GCCTATGTTTAGGTAGACTTCCTTCGACAGATATTCGTAGGGGGGCGGCGCCCGTGCGCCCATAATGTACCGGCCGCCACTGTATACAGCATTAAAATATATACAGCACAAATAACCACAATATAAAAGAACATGCCGCTCTTAAATCATCTTCTATTCACATAGCATCGCATTCACGTTCCAGAGACCTCCCCCGGTCATGGAAACCAACTACACAGTTGCCTGGCGGAGAGCGTCAATTATGAACGCCTTGTGACCCCTGACGCCAGTTCGCACAGGTAGGGGCCCATATTGCAGCGAACTAGTGCCTTGGGGTCGAGAGAGACCCAAACAAACCTTGTTTACATGAATTATACGCTATAGGAGAGATGATTATACGTAGCTGAACAGAAGCCCTGCTTGCGTCGTGTGTGTGTGTACACTGGGGGGGAGGAGTAAATGGAATAATCACAACGTTATGCCTTGGAGCAGCCAGTGAGGAATTAAGGGCTGCTAAATTAACTGTTCTTTTGTTCAAGGCTATTTGATTACCGGGGAGGCGGTTGAGGGCAATTTTATTCACATCTGATTTTAATCTTGTAATAGTCTAACCTCCTATTCTACACCTTGTTCACATTCACACACACACACACACACGTAAGTGTTCCTGGGTGTATTTGCTTCTACAGACCTATAAGCGTGTGTGTGCATGCGTGTGCGTGTGGTTAGGTAGGTGAATGATGGATTTATCTCGTAGCCTAGCGTAGCTTATCAGCGAATAGACCTGTATGGGTTTCATCTGGAGGCTGATGCAGTTGGAGATACCGGTAAGCCATGCGGCTTTTAAGGGGGGTGTTTGGGAGGACACTCTCACAACAACAAGATTGGCTTGTCTTCCCAACAAAATAAATGGCATCGTTTGTGCCAAGACAGACGAAGAAAACGTGGGGAATGCTGCTTTTAAAGGGGCAAGCTCCTTAATAAAGCCTAAGTATATGACACACAAGGAGGGTGAACTTCAATACAAGGCTAACCAAAGTCAAAAGCTTTTTAACTTGCAGGAACATTTTCTTTTAACAAATGACGGCAGTGTATCTTAGAACTAATCCTGATTATAAACACACTTTGCTGTATCCTCCATGGCATCTTTCAAAACAAAATAATGTGAATATTACAAATCCTTATGCAAATCATAATAACTAGCTGTTGCGACACTATAGGCCATACTGTTTCTTTTGTTTTGTTTTATTTTTTAGATGAGATCAGCAGGAGCTAAACCTTTCCCAGCATGTTTATGCATCCCGCGGTAGGATCAGCCCTAAACTAAAAAGTGAACCCTGGCATTTTAGGAGATTAGCGACGCAAAACCAGAGCTCACATTTGCATTCATCGATCAGCTAGACTAACATGGCTTTGGTAACGACATCTGTGACCCCCCCCCCTCCCCCGTGTAGAAAACACCACTCAGAGGCTGATAACAAAGAAGACAAATAAAATAAAGGAAACAATTGAGTGAGAGGAGAGAATAAATTATTCTGAATAAAGTACAAAGAAGGAGGGGGGGTGGAGGAAGATCCAGGAAGAAGGCAGAGGCATAAACGAGCGAGACAAAAAGAGAGAGAGAGAGAGAGAGAGAGAGAGAGAGAGAGAGAGAGAGACTCGTTCCTCAGCCGAGACGGCTCCTCGTCTTGTCACAGAGGGACTCCTGGGAGGGGAGGAGGAGGGGGGAACTGGGAATTGTGGGACGTGTCGGATTCTGGGAGCCCCAGCGCGCCTCCGTCAGTGTCACTCAACGTCTGGCGAAGCCACGCTTACTGATGACCCCCTCCCCCGCCCACGCCACCCCAGCCCAGCCCCTCTCCCAGTCATTTTGTTTCTCCCAAGGCCTGACGTTCCTACATCCTCTCCTGTCTTCTCTCTCCCTCCCTCTCTCTCCCTCTCTTTTCTAATAATGCTCTCTCTCGCTCTCCCTCCCTCTTCTAATACTCACTCCCTGTTTCTCTCCCTCTTTCTCTCCCTCTCTCCTTTTGCATTTCTCGCCTGACAACTCTCCCACTTCTACCTCTCCTCTCCTGCCTGCCGAGCCCCATCAGACACTGTGCGTCTAACCCCCCCCCCCCCGCCCCAACCCCCCCCACCAGCCTCCGTGCCTCTTTCTGCCGTCTCTGGCTGCCTGGCTGCTGCGGAGGTGCTGACGCCAGGTGTCAAGCGGGCGGGCGCCGGCACCTCCGCGGCGGGATCCCTCGCCGGTGACTTGCGCTGCCGCGACACAGCTGCGCTCCGACGGTGAGCAGTGAGCGCCGCCCTAGCTGCACTGTGGAATTGTGGGCCTCCTAGCGTGCGTGTGTGTGTGTGCGTGCGTGTGTGTGTGCCTGTGTGCGCGACTTCTCTGCGGCAGGGGTTGTAGCATTCATTAGAGTTGACTAGCTTCTTGCTACTGTGTAGCGCAGCGATTGGCAAGCTGCGGTTTGTCGGGGGGTGAAGGCTAATATGCATACGTATGCAGATGCATACGTTTAGGAGGTCTTGGGGGGTTGTCTTTTTTTACAGCCTAAACATTTTCATTTTTCGTTTTCAATTGTTTCATTTTTCCCAACTGGCTAAGCTTGTGTGTTGTGGGCGTACCTCATTATCCTAGCTTTTTTTTAATCGTTATTATTGTACGATGCCCCGTTTTGAAAGATGCTCTATTATGCTTTTACGTGGCTAAAACAATATGTAGGTGAACAAACCAGTATTTTTCCTCATATTTCAGACACAATGTGTGACATTTCACGCGAAGTCTATCAATATAAAGATATGCAGGTTAAACAGGGATCCCCGACGATACCCTCTCAGTGACCAGGCCTTGATCCCTCACACTAGTGGCATTTCATGAGGGGGACAAGCGGGGGTGGGGGGGGGACTGCCTCATTAGCAAATTTCCTGCTGCTAGCTTCCCCATTAGCCTGCTATCGATCAGTTCTCGGGCCTCTTTGTGCAGAGATGCCATTTGCCAGGTTGAGAAAATGAGACTTCTCCTTGAAGCTCACTCCACATTCCTGGAGACCTTTTGCCTGCCTGGGAAACTATGTTGGTAACCTGGGAGTCTGAATGGATAAATGTGAGCCATGCTCATGGCTTAATATGACTTAATTTTCTCTGTTTTCAACTATGAATAGAAATATAGTGTGGAGGACAGTCCCGCAATAATAAAGGAAATATTAAATAGGTGAATTGTCAGGCTAGGAAGGGATTGGGAAGTACTGAAACGTACAAAAGAAAATCAAGAGAGAAATAGATCATTACTATTGCAAATGTCAGACTCACTGGAAAGCTCAAAAGCATCCTATTTTTCTGCACTTTGCTTTTGAAAGGCATTGCTAACAGCTGAAAGTCCACCTTGACTGATGAGCGGTGACAGAGGGAAATATCAGATTCGACACGTTTGATTTACACGTTTTGCTTAGGCGGGGTCGTTCCTATCGCTAGTTCTGGGAATCACCTTTGAAGGCTAATGTTCTCGCAGTCAAACACAATTATGCCATCAGCCCCTGGCGTGTTTACATGGGTGGGTGAGTGTGTGTGCATGTGACACGGTGTGTGTGTGTGTGCGTGTTTAGGTAACAGTGTGAAAGACAGAGACATTTACTCCCATTTTCTTTTTCTCTCTGCTGGATGACAGAATATTCATCTCACAATTTTAGCAAATCATTTAGCAAATGTTGTTATTCAATACGACTTAGAATGAGGACAGTATTACAAATATTACAGGTAGTGGTTATTCATCTCGCACAAGGACAAGGGCGTAACTATCCATAATGCAAACAATGCAACCGCATTGGGGCCCGGCGTCAGCCAGGGGCCGGTGTACGCGAACCCTTATTAACGATCAGCTGGGCCCTCTAACGTACAACTCTTCCTTCAACGAGCTTCCGAGCTCGTCAAGCTCCAGATAATCACCATTACTGTTAGCTGCCAGTAGATATATATTATATATATATAGCACATATGTTATCTTACCTCATACTCGCATTAGCTGAACATTTAACATTAGTAACTATTAATGGTCGATTTGATGTTAAAATATGTAGAGTTGGCCAGGGGAATATGCATACTGCATATAAAAATATTTTACGAGTACCTGTAGCCTGTTACATTTTAAGAGAGCGGGAAATGCAGCAATGGATAACAAACATACACGCGGACATAAGACTTGTACGTAGCCTATTTCTTTTAGCAAGCAATCCTCTTCCAGAATTATGTGTTTTTCACTTAACGGAGCTCAATGGGACAGAGCAGACCTACCTTGTCAAGCACAGCGTGAAGCAAGCCTGAAGTGCACTCATGAAGTAACTTCAACTTCATCCACTTTATTTAGGCTACTATTTGTCTATTGATCCACCAACACACTTTAACTTGTCAAGGTGCACCGTCACCAATAATGTTCAGTTCAACAATGCATCAGTAGGCTAGTGCAAAGCATTTTGCTGTTGCCGTTTAAACTGGGTTCAATTTAAACACGGCTTGCTTCAAAATAGGTTATTATTGTTAAGGGCCCGCTTTCACCGCTCTGCATTGGGGCCTGTTGTTGCCTTGTTACGCCGTTGCACAAGGATGCTAACTAGGGTCTCAAACCTGTGACCTTCTGGGGCAGGAGTCTTAACACAGACCACTAGGCTACCCTGCACTAATCTTGTGAGCCTCCTCCTCGTATGACCTCCGTGACCTTCCACTTCCTGTCCTCTCTGGGTTCACCACACCGGCGGTACACTGAGCTGTTAGCGCGAGGAGACCTTGCTAACCTGTGTGTGTGTGTGGAAGGGGGGGGGGCACCACTTCAAAGCTCATGATCAGGAAGACAATGACTCTGTCAGGACCATGGGGCCGTTTGTGCTTCCCCGGTCTTATCTGAGCTCAGCACAAAGTTTCCCCCCCGAATCGATCGGCACGGCCGATTGTGCGTCTGTCAGCCCAAACTGTCCGGACTCCTCCGACGGCCCCCACCACCATCCCTCCATTTACCCCCCTCGGTCCCACCCCCCCCCCCCTTCCCGATCCCTTACCTGCCTCCATTCGTCCGGCCGACCTCCAGGCCAAGGCCTCATTGATCGGCCGTGCCCCGGCTCCTGGTCGCCGATCACTCAGCTTGACGTCTTTCGTGTCTGGCTGGAGTGAATGAACTGCAGGGCCGCTCCGACGGACAGCAGAGGTGAGGCAGGTGCCCCCCGGCCCCCTCCCCCGCTGTAACCCTGTGATGGAGGGAGCAAGAGGAGAGCGATTATATAGGAGAGAGGAGGAGGGGAATTAGAGCGGTGGCTTTCAAAGTGTGAGTCAGAACCCACGAAAGGGTCTCTTCTTAATAATCGCTCCTAATCTGAGGCATGTTACTTTGAATCGACGCGTCTTCAATAAAATGGACATCCATTTGAAATGCGGCGATGTTTGTTTCCATAGTGATAATTTACGAGCATGCTTACTACAGGTTCACGGTGCTATGAGAATCTTCCGTTTTGTGGCCGCAAAGAGTTTAAGAAGAACCAACAGAGGTAACCGCGGGCGACAGATGGGGGAAGAAGAGCAGTACAGTGACGGAGGTAGAGGAAGAACCAGCAAGATAAAGGCAGGCACACACACACACACACACACACACACACACACCAGGTAGGTCATGCCTGCACCGGCGGGACACTCATCCATCTCCCATCGTCTGTCCGACAGACAACAAGCTCCCCACATAAACACCGGGGGCGGCTCCCCCGATGCGTCTTCAGAGGGGAAGGGGTGGGGGAGGTGGGGGGGGGGGGGCTGGCGAAACCCCCCCATCCGTCCCCTCGCCCGAGCACTCTGTCGCCACTGTGGACACGGGGAATAATTGCATCCATGATGCTGCATAAATTAGGCGAATGCGTTCGCAAGTGTCTACAGGCCCCCGAGCATGAGGATCAGCCTCTCTTCAATTTCCGAGCCCCGGGGCTCCTGAGTCATGGGTTGCCCAGATTAGCTGAGGGAAGGGGGGGGGTCGGGTGGGGGTCGGGTCGGGTTTCACCGCTGTCAATAAGCATATGATTGCGGAATTGGTGATCATGATAAGTGAGGTTTTATGATGACATTTTGACACCAGGTGAGGGAGCGCACAGTGTTGACGCATAACGTGAATGTTTAGTCATGTAACAACTATATGGAGCAAAATTCCACTTCTATCAATAATAGATAGTCACATACATTTAATTAATAGGTATAAAACACAAAATGTGAGTGGCGTTCAGCTCAGAAATTGTAGAGGCAGGAGTGTGCTTTGCCACTGTCCCCCCACCCCCAAAACAAATATTGACATACTGGCCATTGAAATATGGTTTCTATTCACTTCACTTTTCGCTTTACTGTTCACGCTTCAGATGCACATTATTGTGATCTAGGAGGCTACTGCATGCCTTTACAATCATGTTTACGTTATTGGAAGGGAATAAACAAACATTTTGTTTTCCTATTTGGAAGCCCCTTACTTGCATGAAGAAGGCACACTTTTTTTTTCTCTCTCCCCCCTTTCCTCGCTTTTTAGTCAATCAGTCGTTAGATAAAAAGAGCTTAAAAAGATTATCCCCCCGTCTCGCATGTCATTATCATTAATCAGTGTGTTATTGACTGCTCTGTCCTTTCCCGTTTCAAGTTCAGGCCTCTATTAATCCAGAGGTTTCACCCAGAATACAGACATTTGACTGTGGGCGGCTCAGAGCGGCCCAAACGGTGCGCGCTCTCTCACAGGCGCTTATCGATTTTCCCCGAGCATGCCGCTGCCTACCAATCGGAGTGCACACACACACATTGACTGGTGGCGCAAACTTACTCCCAAGCATTCATTTTTAAACGGGTTGCATTAACGGATCGTGAGGTTCTCTCTCTGTGCACGCACATATATTTCCTCTTCTTTTGTTAACAGATTGTTGGATATTATTGATGAGAAGCATAAGAGAGACATAATTGGCCTGCCATGTACAAAGGAGATGTCCCCCCGGCACACACACACACGGTGAAGATGACGATTACTTATTGTGCCACTGAAGCGCATGTCCCTTCACATTTCACGGCAGAATGAATGCTTACATGCCCCGTATAAGAACCAGAACTCCCACACACATGCAGTAGTTTTACTTCTTATTTGTAGCGTGTAAATTATCAAATATTTATATATTTTTAAAGGACTCATTTCATGCTCCTTTTCACTTGTTGACACAGTTCATTGATTTCTCAATGCAATGTAGTTGAGAAGCTTAGGTGAAATACCACAGTTTATGTGGAATAGCACATCATACAACAACTCTTTAGATAACAGCCATGTACCCATAAGCACGTATTAACGAATGAATGAAGGGTTACATAGCACGAAACCACAGCCGTTTTGCTGCTACAGGGCTATGATAGATAGGTGGCTAGCTGCAACAACACAAGGTGATATTCGGTTAAACAAGAAACGTTCAAATTAAACAAAGACATTCTTTGTTATTATCACGGACGTAACGTTAATTGTTTTGCATGATATGACTGATCACTGATCCAGATAAAAACATTATTGCTCGCGGTACCAAAAACGGCAATCCGTTTCCGGCAGGGGACACAATTTCGGTATGACACGCAAGTAGGTCATAAATGAGCAATATTTAGGTTAAGTAAATCAACACAACATTATTTAAGCAGCCTATATTTAATCCGTTTACGGTTACTGAACAATAGCCTATGTTAATCTAATGTTATTGATGTGCACATTACTCTTGATAATAACTGTCCTGCCGACTCAACTTGTTAATGCTATAGTAGTCTGCAGTTACTGTATCAAAAAATAGATTCACAGTTTTGATCATCTGCAAATATTGAACATTAAACTTTTACTTACAGTTTCTATACTGGCGATCAACATTAGTTTTTTGCCTTGCATATTTAGCTGATACTACGTAGCTGGCCATATCCTCATAGGGGCATTACCAAACAAACTGTGTGCAGTAATCTACGCAACATATGCCCGTTTCTCTCATTTGCCTGTTTCCCCGACCCTCTCCCTTTTTTAGCCAATACAGACCAGGAAGCTAACAGTCCACTTAGAAAGGCTTACTTCTTCTGTGTCACAGCGACATTGCTAATTCCAAAAACAACTAGAAATACTTGGTTTTCATGGAATGGGTCCTTTAACCTACCATTCTGGCTAGGTGTTACTACATGTAGTATAAAATGTATAGGCCTACTTCCTAAGCAGAATTTGTGTTTTGCCTCCAATCGCCGCCCCTAATTTTAAGGTCCTATATACAATAATATTTAAATGTACTGTGTTTGTGAGTTCCAAGCTCTGAGATGCAGGTGCTTATCTAGTATCAAAACATGTAATAAAGAGCCACTTTAATGATAGAAATATGAAAAGAAATATTACTCAACTGTGGTGGTTCAAGGCCCTTGAAGAATGTTACACAAATAAACTCGAATTTAGATGCTATAGATAGTCAGAATAGTTTAGTAGCCAAAGCAGGGTTCACGTCAAGTGTTAAAGCCAACCTTCAAACGTATTAGGCACTCACAGTTAACACATTAGCCATCATGACGTCCCCTTTCCAATCCACACCATGGGATTTGTCATTGTCAGGCATGTTTACGCTGGGTTACAAGTCATGCTGTCACTTTCAGCACTCCTGTCAGGCAGGCAAGACATCAACATGGGTACAAGAGGAGGGGAGACACAGGAAGCACGCAGACATAACATACGAGAGTCGATAGGCTGGCTGCAAGATAGCCTCATTCGCAGTCTGTCACCTATCCACGGGTAAATATGAGCCGAGCCTGCAACCATGAGCGAAGGGAGGCTTAGGGCTTCAACACATTAACTCTAGAATAACTAAATGTAGACGTGCGTCGTCTGTGTTCACTGCAGCACACCCACACAAATGAGCTATCTTGTACGCTTGTAGGCATGTTCGTCTAAAAGCTCGCCGGTGTTTGTCCGTGTTTATAAATCGAACATATGGTTGGTAAGGTCACGCCTGCTATCCACATGCGTCTTCTTCCTGCTGTTGACTGGAGCTGTTTACCAACTGTGTTTTTATTACTGACACATACTGGTCAAATAGGTAGATAATCCATGCAAATGTAAAGCGTGTTTTCTAAATTAAAACCCATTCAGCTGCTTGTGTATCTGTGTTTGAGTTCATCACAACAGCTCCCTGAGGGTTTCCGGTGATATGAAACTGATTATAAACACAAGTAGTTTGTCTAAGCCAGAGTGAAAGCTATATTAGTGTTGTTTTAAATGTACAACTGATTGAATGTGATGTTCTATCAAGTGTACTGGAAAGTATACAGTCTGTGGGGGGAAATAATCTACACAACCTTTTGAGAACAACAATGTCTAATTTATCATTACCGTATTTAAGTTTCACGGCCGTGGATGCGCGGTTTCCAACGTACGGCTTTTTAGATACTCTGTAGAAATCGCAGTTCTCTATCAACTAAGCCACTCTGTTTTTCTAACTCCTTCCACTTCATGGAAGCGGTGAACTCAACAGCATTAATCTGTGTGCCGTGAACCATTTGTATATGGCCTACTTTTATATGTGAGCCTACTCTCCAGAACACAAGGCGTGGATGGGTTCAGAGCCAAGAAATGTCCTCTCCCAAGTAGCCTCGCATATCCTAAATCCTGCTTCTCTGTCCTCCCTGGTCTCCTCTGCGCCTTTATTTCCTTCTCGTGTCTTTCGACTATACCAGCTCCTCTCCTAATTCCTGTCATGCTAACTGGAGCTGACAGACACAGATAATTATGCACAGATAATCTGCTGCATCTGACTAATTATAATTCCCATTAGCGGCTGATAATACTCATTAGATTAACTTTCTCCAGGAGAAATTGGGAAATAATAGGGTTTGCTCCTCACCGCGTCCATTTTTCTTAGAGAAGGGGTCCAGAGATGTGGATGCGTGTTGTGTTTGTTTGTATGTGTGTGTGCGTGCGTGCGTGCGTGGGGGTGGAGGCTGTTGGGTCCGATCCAACTTGTGTTTTATATACGCCGGGTGCTGTCAAACTAATCTTGGAAGGGGGAAGGAAACGACTGTTCTAAAGTGAGCATGTCATGCCGCAATTAACAAACATCTAGTCAAAATACATGTGGTAATGATAGATCAAAATGATGGGGTATTCCTAGAGAATACGACACCGAGATAGGTCTACTTATCTGCCTGACTGGTCTCACAGTGTGAGGAGTTAAACCAAAGAAACCGATCATCTTGCAGACGCCACGAATTGTAAAGAACAGGTTTGATATTAAATATGTCATTAGTATGCACTGCCCCCTCTTGGCCAAATCACGTAGTGTCTGTTGTGACATCTCAGACCAAAAACAAAAAAAGTGAAATAAGATAGATTGTGCAGGCTCCATTTACATCAATTACACCATCAAGATAGCCTCTTGCCATTTGAGTGGGTAAATAAAAAAGCATAGTATCCTTCTAAAACATCACAGGTGCATACAAAATGAGGAAAACGATAAAACCTCCAAAGTATTTAACATTTTTATCAACTTCTCTCACTACATGTTCTTCAATGATGACAGAAGTCTGTGTAATCAATGATCATTGTTTTCACGCGGATGTCCAAGTTAATAAGGCACCATATATCATTCAAAAATGTATTTGGGGAGAATTAAATTGCAAGTGTCTGAATTAATAAGATCTTATATGTAGTACAGCACATTGGATGCAAATTACTGTGAATAAACTTACAACCCAACAAGTACTTGCAGACTAATGAAAAATGTAAATACTAAATGTACCACATAACGAGTAGCAGGAGATATCCTCTGTAAAGGGCTGAGAATGTAATTGGACACTGAATCTAAATGGTTTTATTCTTGAGCTGTAGAAGGATGCTCCTAATGCATAGCAAAACACACCCTAAAAATCTACAAATTAAATATTGATTCTTGGAGGGGGCATACCAAGATTTCTCCACTACAATATATGGAATGGACTATGAGTCTTGGTTTTCCATCTCGCTCAACATCTCCAACACACACACACACACACACACACACACACTACATTTAACTATATAGGGACAAACATTCAACAGCGTTTGTTCCTATGACAACCCTTCAAAAGGCCCATTGGGAGTAGAGGTGAGCTGGTGAGTCATATGAAAGGACACTATAGTGCATGTATGTTGTGTTGGTAATCACAACGCAGCAGGAAGACCTATGTGCTTTTTTAAACTAGTTTGTGTGCGTGCAGACGTGTGTTTTTGTGCGTTTTATGCTCTTGTTAGCTGCTACGGCAAATAGTCGTCCTGTGTGTGTGTGTGTGTGTGTATGTGCGCGTTTGTGTGCGTTTTCTGCTATCGTTAACTGCTAGGACAAATAGTGTTCCAGTATGTGTGTGTGCGCGCACGCACCCGTGTGTGTGTGCGTTTTCTTCTCTCGTTAGCTGCTAGGGCAAATAGTGTTTCTCTGTGTGTGTGTGTGTGTGTGTGTGTGTGAGCGTGAGAATGCATGAGCGTGTGTGTGTGCGTACAAGCGTGCGTGTGCGAAGAATAAAGCCAGGGGCTCGCTTGTGCCTGTGCACGTGTTGGAAATGACACACTGTTCCAAACGTGCTAATTCCTATAGCAGTACATCCCATAAACAATAACTAAGAGAGAGAGAGGGAGAGAGACGTATTCATCAAAGCAACAAGTTGGACTCACTAATTCTCAGTGCCTTGCTTTCACTGGCAACAAGAGGGTGTAATGTTACGGGGTGCCGTAACCATAGCAACACAGTTTCTGAAGCGAGAAACAATCCCATAATTATCGTTGGCATGCATATGTTGCTGGACATCTGACACACACACGCGCACACACACATATATCTTGGCTTAGCTAGAGTCTCCAAAATACTAGCTCAATAACTATGTATCACTTAGGAAACTGCGGTCTGCAGAGTAATGTAAACCCCAATTTATTTTTGATGAAGGATAAAATGAAAATGATTAATTAAAGGAAAATGTAAATTAAAATGAATCACAGAAGATGACAGTGATCAAATCAACTTTGTAGTTTACAAACAAAAATAAAGGAGGGATAAAACAACAATTCAGCTCGCCACATAGAATTATGCATGGCCCATGGGCCTGTACAGTCTATTACTGTTCAAGTAATTGTCTGAGTAGAACATGAGCGCAATAGAGTTGGATTTAATTTGACATTTTATTTCCCAGTCGGTTGTGTAGGGTTTGGAGATTTAGGTAAATCCAGATCCATATACTGTTTCTGCATCAGTTATCTACTACATAACTCAGTTGATTGCATAACTTTAGGTTTATCAACAGTGAAATTACCTTTGTTAGGCAGAAAGCAATACTCTTCCTCATTTCCCTTGCTGTAGAAGTCTTTATGCTTCCACGTGAAAAAGGCTCAGGTCCTAATGTTTATAACAAAGCTCAAAATGTCTGTTGGAGAAAACCCGCTGCTTAGCTTGCAATCACATTTTATTACTGCAAACAGGCCACTCACGAGAAACACTTCTCCATTGAGCGGTTAAAAAAGAAATTAAAAAAAGAGAACATGAAATTGCATTTGGCCAGAGTCAATGAAAGCTTTTGCACCAATACCTACGAGACATTTCCAAGCCCCCATAACCACCAAATTAGAGGCCGCTAACAACTATGTATCCCATTGTGTCCCTCGTTACGAGCTACAGAGCAACGCCTTAAAGTGCAGCTGTCATTTTAATGTGCCCTTAGAGTAGGGCATGAATGTGGCTTTTATGCAAGGTTTTGGCAATAGTCACGCCCCACACTTTGACTGTTCTCAGCCTCGCCATTGGCCATCGTTAAGGGGGAGGTGGTGGGAGATAGGGGGTATGCCGATAAGGTCGTTGTGTGTAATTTAACAGCAAGCTTGTCAGTTTAATCTAGGGACCTTGTAAGAATGTCACTCCTTGCTCTCGACTCACACCAGATGATAGCTGTCATCATCAGCATTCTGAGCCAATGAGGGTCTCTAACTACTGCCTTGAGAGGCACAGAGTACGATGAGACTGTGGAGGGGGGTGCATTAATAAGAGGATATAGAGAAAGTACCATATGACATCTTCTGACCACCGGCATAAGTACGCCACCACCCAGCCCGTTCTCTTGCGCTGTGGCGTGAGCCATACAGACACACAATAACACAGTGTGCTACTGTACCTGCATGCATTAGAGAGATGCCTTTCCTCCCTTCATCCCACACAGACACTCAAAGACCCAACACTCTCTGTTCCCATGTCATTAATTCTTCCCTCTTTATTTTGAAGTCCTGTATTTGGTACAGCAGGAAAACACACCCAGCAGTGTAGTCACATTAAAGCAGAGTCCTATTACAACAGAGACACAAAGCACTGTTGTATTTATAACCAATATTACTTTCCAAGAGGCAGTTCCCTCCTTGCACTTACAGTATAGCTTGTTTAACCGCATCCATGCCAAGTGTGGAGTCCATAACTTGTTGTCCATCTGTCAGTCCCAAAATGTCAGTTGATCAGACACGGGGAGAGAGAGAGAACATAGTATTTTATTTGCGTGAACCGACAGAAGGTTAATAACACAAGCCCCGCTGTGAATATGAAGGGGGAGAGACAGGAGGGGTAGCGAAGGAGATTGCGTAGGAAAGGAAGAAAGTGCTGATCCTCCACTTCTGGCTCCCGGGAATCCATTTAAGACAGAAGGGAGGAATGGGAGAGTAATTAGAGCGCTGGTTATATGATGCATTCCATGTACAACTGCCACCACCCCCTCCGCAACCTACATTACCCATAATTCATGTAAAGATGAGTGCCGCAGAGAAGCTAAGGTAAAAAAAATAAAGGAAAATTAGCATTTTATGGAATGTATAGGCTGACAGAGATTAAGCTGTGATTTATAACATATTGGAAACAGGTTGACAGAAGCTAAATAAATATAATATTGTTGTTCCTGTCAAGCTCCTGTCTTTATTTGCTTTAGTAAAACAAAAAAAAACTGAAGGTGTTCATAACAACAATAAACCCTTTATATTTGACAGATACAGAAGAAGAAATATGTAGTTACACACACAACGCACACACACACACACACACACACACACACTGAAACGCTATATGAACTAGACACCTCTTGCGCCACGAGAAGAAAGTTGCGAACACGGCTCTCATTCAGAAGTTTAAAAATTGTTCCTGGACCGGAGGTGGTGTGAAGATGGGAAACAACCCTTGGGAATTGATTATCAACAGGCAAGGGCTGGATGGTTCCCCCTGTCTCAGGATAATGAAGCTCTCTATTTTGGGCCCTCCGGTGCTTCTTAGGGCCTTCAGTAATGCACTCTATTCTAGGCTCTTGCTTTTTTCTAATCTTCGATCACACCAGCCCAGATATAAGGGAGTGCACTGGGAATATGGCGGAATACACTTTAAGCCCAATTTAAAGTTAAAAAGTTAGCTATTGAAACGATCTTTTAACTGCCAGGAGATGGGAGATAGATTAAAGGTAGATATGAACATATGCAAACACATCTGAGGGGAAACGGCAGAGGTATAAACAATCGCTGGAACACGCAAGCACAGACACACACACGCATGAAAAACAGAAGAACGCATGACTGAACACGCACAGGCTCGTGCACATTAACAGGCACACAAGCGCAGGTGCACGGATACTTTACGCATGGACGCGTGAAAACAAACAAATACACACGAGCACAAATACACACACACAAAAAAAAAAAACACACACACACACACACACACACTTACAATGACACACAAACAAACTATAAATAGTGGAGAGCCATGGCAACCTGAGATATGCTGTTTCTCCATCGCAGCCTGCAGAGAGCGAGAGAAGAACAGAGCTTAAATAACACCGGGAGATTGGTTTGCGCAGAGTGGCACAGTCAAAACAAATTATACTTTATCACTTTGCACCCGTCGGTAAAGCATCTGAAATAGCTTTTGAGCCATGGGAAACTTTAGCATTGAAGGAATATGGCGTCGATATAGTCCTCCTAGGGCTTTGGAAACAAAAGGGCTGATGGAGAGGGAATAAAGAAAAAGATTTACGTTTTGCTGACGATCACAGGTAATGTCTTGACCACCTAACTCTGCCTTATATTCTCTCTCTCTCTCTCTCTCTCTCTCTCTATCTCTCTCCCCTCCCCTCTCTGTTGTACTCCCCCTCTATTTATCCATCTCGAAACCACACACTGTCATGCTGAAGGTCTCCTGTTCTCTTTGAACATTAATGAATATGGAACTTCTGCAATTACGCGGTAGCCCTGAAAGGGGCTTCACGCCTCCCCCTTCCCCCATTTCTACTCTGTCTTCTAGGAAGTCACAGACACTCACCTTTTTGCATTTAGCATGACCCTTGCCGGAGCCCTTCACCATTTCCTCCTCAAGCAGGTGGCGTTAAATATCGAGGGTGCCCCTCAATCGTGCGATCCCCGCGATCCATCCCACCGTATACCCAAAGACTGAACCAACACGAGACGTACAGTATGCAGGTTTTGTTAATTGATTTTCGTTTCGCAGGATAAAGTAATTTTGGTGCAGTCTTCTCAGGTCTGCTGGGTATTTACCTCCATCCCATATGCTGTTCATTAATTTGCAGCTAGTGGGTGATTTATCAGCCTATTACACTCTGGGCTGGGGTTCTTGCCAAGCACGCGCACACACACACACACACACACACACAGTTTCCCCGGGTGTCTTGAGGAGTTGAACGTACAGCATTCCCTCAGTGGCTGCCGCTTTATAATGGGTGTGTTAAAGCGGTTGGGTGGCAGCCAGGGCCTGCCAAGCAAGAGATGGATAGACCTGCAGTCTGTATACAGAGCGGACAGACATGCACAACTATCCTGACCCTGGCATAACTCCGCTGGAAGGTCCGGAGACACTGTTCGGGCCAAGCCCAAGGCCACGAACTGAAGCAAAAACCCAAATAAATTGGTTTAATATCACTATTATAAATATTAGGACAGCATGTGGTTATTTTAGGAGTGCATTTGATTTTTTCAGACTTTTATATGCTGTATGAGTTAAACAATAAATAAGCATTTAATGACAGATTTTTCCACCTAATTTAAGAAACCCAGGTTAAAAACTCACCAAGTGTCAAGGTGTCCATAAGCAAGACACCTAACCCAACTGCTCCCGGTGGTTAGGTAGCACCTTGGTGTATGAATGTGTGTGTGAATGGGTGCATGTGAGGCGATCCTCTACAGCGCTTTGAGTAGCCGGCAGGTTGGATAAACGCTATATAAATGCAGTCCATACCAAGAAAGTAGATCCTTCTAGAATGGACAATTGATTCACATTGTTCAAAAAAATAGAAACAGTTGAGGATATGTTCTAATGTTTTGTTTCTATTGTTATTGTTATTTCTGGGGCAAGCTATTGTCCCTCTCTACTGTGATAACAGTTATGCTCAATTAAATTGTCGTTATTTGTGAGAAAAAGATGGTGAAAACACACATTTTGTTTGTAATGTTTACTTTGGAGAGCTATCTAAATGGATTTGCTGCACGCCACATTGCTAAAACAACTTTAAATACGTCTATAGTTGTAATGAGTTTTCCCCCACCTCTGCAATTTTGTCTGTAGTGTACCGTTGTTAACACACACTGGAAACACCAGTTAACAAAGCCTAGTCTCTAACAACTGGATGAGACACACACACCTTATTAGTCCCCATTAGTTTCATTTGAATAGCATTTCCCCTAGTCGCTAAATAAACAACATTTGTGCAACAGCCAGGGCCAGAACTAATGTATAGGAGGGCTATAAGAGGCTCTCTTTCGGATATTATGTCAGGTGCTCAACAGTGTCCATAGGAAACACGTTATGAATTTGAAACAAATTTTACTTCCCTAGAAGAAACTCTGAGTGGGTGGGATGCGTGGGCATGTGTGATAAATTACACATATATTATCATGCCATGGTGCCACAGAGCCAAATGGAACCATGGCAGTGCCAAGGCACACATTTCACGCTGGCACATACATTATAATTTGTTTTATTGGAAATTGTTTTCCCCAACATCTAATATCACCCTGCATTGCTTTGTGGAATCAATTAAAACAAGCACGATGCCCTTGTAAGAGGTCACACTTGGCAACGTTTTCAACAAATAGAGCAAAAATATAAAAAGCACCATATGTTAATTTGCATGTGGAATTTGCTCAAATTCATATAATTTGTGAAACACAAGTCACACGTCCTCACACTTCAAATACACGTTTATAAAAGGGAAATTGCTTGCTAGGATGCTAATATATTCATATGAGATTCAGGAGGCAGGTTGATATGCAGGCTTACCAGCTGTGAGCAAGCAACTGGGATGTGTTGTGTCTAGCACGACATCTGTAGGTCTTAGACAGTATGCCAAAGCTAGGCCCAATCTGTACCACTCTTTGATCTCTGAAGGAACACGTGTCCAGAAGTGTATGTACGACCAAAGTCGTAAATTGAACGGAAGGTTGTAGACCACTGTCGTGAGTTGTTCATTCATTCTCTTAGGCAGTTCCTTTACTTCCCTTTCATAGTAAGCAAATACAGATCACAAAACATACACCCAAATGCTAAAACATGCAGCTCTGAGCCATTAGCAATAGGCCCCCAGCATTTCAGCGCTTTTACCAAATTTTTATAGAATGGATTATTGCAGCGGCATGCAACACAAAGCAACCTAATTTATATGCACGTAAGTGCTACTGTAAAAACATAATGTATTACTCTCTCTGCAGACACTCACCACTTGCTATCCAAACATATGATCATTACTTGAATGTTGTAAAACTTCAAGACTTCCTCTTAGGTTTGGGCACAAATATATAAATAAATGAATAAAACAGAACTTTCAGATATCACACACACACACATGCACCCACGCACACACACACACACACACACAAACATACACAAACAAACACCCATGGAGATGAAATCATAGCAGGCATTAATAGGTAAACACAACAAAGTAAATAAACTAAATGAAAAGCACGGACATGTTAAATTTAACCTAGTTTTTCACATTATTGGCTTCGTTTTGGAGAGGAAAAAAAGAGATTGGGGGGGGGGGGTCCGTTGCACCACAGATAATTATACAGCATCCACTTGTAATTTGGGGGTCTGCCCCTGTGCTTTTCCCTAGCTCTACAATCAATACCCAGAGACTGACACACACACAAACACACACGCACACCACACACACACACACAAGTGGGGACAGCAAGGCCAACAGAGAGAGATTCCCCGAGAGGGAGAAGGAGAGAGGAGGGGGTGGAGGGAGCAGCACATTTGGCTCAACATTAATCATTTAAAGTGTGTGCGGGTATAGGAAACACTAACACTTAAGTAGTTCAGGTGCAAAAGGGAAATATCTGGCCGTATCAACAGGCTTGTGTGAGCGTTGGGGGGCAGGGTTGGCTGGGAATGTGTGCCGAGAATAAGAGAATAAGGAGCGTTCTTATTTAAATTGATTTTAATCTGTTGACAATGTCTGCCAAGCTGGCATACGATTGAATGGAGAGACCGAGGGAAGAAAAGGAGGGCTTGGAATTGGATATATAACCAACACTCTTTCTCTCTCTCTCTCATAATCATAGCCACCTGGCTTAATAATGTTACCATGCTCAAATGAAATGGTGTATCGGTCTGAAATATCACCACACACGGCAAAGGAAGTCAAACATTCTTAAGAGTAAGAATGAATACATGACCCATTAGTCACCAGAAATAGCTGGAGTGTGCGTGTGCGTGTGTGTGTGTGCGCGCGCGTGCGTGCGTGCGCGCGTGTGTGCATGTGTGTGTGCGTGCAAATAATGCACCTCAATCCAACGGGGCTTCTATATTTACCCAAGGTAGAAAAGCATTGTTTCCCTCTCTGAGCGGAACGAAGAAAAATAAATAAATGTGTGTTGCTCTGCACTCGCCAGCTCAGCCTCCGAATTAGATCCAGATAAGACAGGAATGCTACAGCCGTTGTGCCGGTCCTCCACCAAATGAATAAACCGAGCGCTGGGGCCCCTGCCTGGAGATAAGCCCAGCGTGGTGACAGATCACCACAATACAAACGCCGGGGCTTTAAAACCGGAGAGAACGAGGGCACATGTTTGCACGGCCGCAGATCTCGATGCCGCGTAATGTGATTGGGTCTTGTGAAGTGATGTCGCACTTTGCAAACATTTTGAACGGTATCATCTAGAGCAGGCTCAAGGTGTCTTTGTTTTTTTTTTATACGGCCTTGCGGTTGTCAGTAGCTTTGGCAGATTATAAAACAACTTTTTATTTAGACAGGAAAGTGCCTTTGACTCGAACACTGTTTATTTCTTGTTGTTGATGATTTATCCTTTTGATATGCAAAGGAGGCAGAGAAGGAAGGTTTTAAGCGTTGCACAGTGACTTGTGTTCCCCTCTCATCCGGCACAAGGCGGGGTGTGGCGTCAGTTGACAAGCCTGCCGGTAATAACTGTTTTGTTTCATCTCATCAGGTCTTTGAAGCATGAGACAACAGTAGATGCGCCCCCCCACGTTCTACATGAGAAGACACAGCTCTATGGGAGCAGATGTCTGGGCCGTCTCCCCTCTGGTGTGAAGTAGGCGGCGAGACACAGGTGAGACAGACGTGCGCACGATGACACATATACATATGAGCGTGTGCGCCGATGCTATAGTGCCCGCCTCCATCTCTCGTCTCTGTGCATGTGCAATCCCCTATATCTGTGTACCGTCCTCTGCCGAAACACAGGCTTCATGCTCGCACTGTGACACACATGCACGCACCGCCACTCCACAACACAGCATGCAGAAGACGTGCGCCGCTCAGAGAGGGAGAGAGGGGGAGAAAGAGAGAGAGAGTGAGAGAGAGAAGAGAGAGAGAGAAGAGAGAACTGAACTGAGAGACCCAGGCAGAGAGAGACGGGGGGTGAGAAAAAGAGAGAGGGGGGGGGAGAGACAGAGAGAGACACACAGAGATAGTGAGACAGAAAAAGAGAGAGACAGACAGAGAGAGAGAGAACAGAACTAAGATACATACACACAGGCAGAGAGAGAGAGAGAGAGAGAGAGAGAGAGAAAGGTGATTCTGTTTCTGTTTGTTCGACAGAGGCTGGGTAGGAACAGAGAGAGAGAGAGGGGGAGTGTAAATCTAACACTGGGCTGCGAGACAGAGCCCCTAGGATCAAATCCAATTCTGGCAAGATACACATTAAACCTCGTCAATCACAAACGGTGTCCTTGGAATGCCGGGGCACGGTGTTGAGAGAGCCGTTGTGGGTGGAGGGGGGGGGGTGTCTTTCAGTGAGAGCAGGGGATGAAGACACTGGCATGCACGTACAGTATGGATGGATGTCCATGCACACACAAACACACACAAACACACACACACAAAATACACATAAGACATTGTCCACGCCTCCTCATCTATGCACCGTGAGGGAATATGCCTCATACTGCTTTGAAAGGCTGGAGGGGGAGGGGGGGGGAGAACGCAAACACATACAAATCAATATTCACATGCAGACACAAAAATAAATACGGCAGCCCACTCATGCCAAATCCACCGCACTGTAACGACAGCAGCTCGTAGTCGAGAGCAAATAGTTTGCTTGCGGGCTACATCGCACAGTCAGATATTAGCAGTAGCACGTGGCAAGACTGCAGAGGAAAGCCACTGTAATCTTATGTCAGGCTTTTGACAATTATTTTAACCACACAAGTAATTATCCTTCACATCAAAGGCCCCTCCACCATGCTTCCGGATCTTCAATAATTACATTCTCTGATCATTAAAGCTTCATGAGCTTGATATAAATTACCATCCACCTAAGTCTCGTGCATGCAATTAAGATAGTTGTCGACCAAAACAACAACACCCCTCCCTTGAATGCAATTGGTTGCTCCGTCAGAAGCTCCACCCACCCACATTGTCAGGGCTAGGATAGTTTTGTGTGGTGCCATCTGCACCACTTTGTTTGCATTCCCATGTACAGAGCCAGGGCGGTGTAGAAACACCAGATTATTTTTTTCAGTGCACACACACACACACACACACACACACACACACACACACACGCAAACAGAACAGACAGCTAGGATGTTGAGGAGAACTTTGCTGAATTTGCCAGTGTATTAGCTTACAATCGCTGACTGCACCTTTAATAGAAGTCAGGTGTTACGCTGTAGGCTATATGAAAGCCTCCAGGGCGAGTGACAGACAGTGACTCGATAATGATCCATTGAGTGATCACATGGCCCAGCGTTTAGCCTTTATCCATGGCGATCGGCTGCCTTTCGTCTCCTCCATAAAGCGGGTGTGTTTCTGATCACGGCGGACTCGCTGATCGATAAATGATGTGGCTTGTGGCTTGATGGATGTGCCAGAAAGCCGTGACCTCCCTCCGCGAGTGCAGGCGTGACTGTGGATCTACGGTACTGAGTTACAGCTTGTATGTTTTAATATGGATCTTGAGTCATCCAATCACCGTTGCCTCTGGGCTCTCCAGCATTGCAGACAGACAATAATCAGATCATCTGGCGTCAGCAGCAAAGCCTTCATTAGCAATCTTACCAACAGCAGCGTGTAACAGAAAACATGGCTGCATGGAAATATACATGAACTGCATTTAAATTCCTTTGAAGTTGTTTGTTTTGCTCACCTTAGAAACAGACCATTTCTACTTCTCCTCTGTGCAGCAAGTAAACACGCAGTATAAATATTAATCTACCTAGGGCCCGTGCTATTCCAGTGTTTTGAACATGGCCACTGGAGATTGGGCCTTTCGGGGACCCAGTAAGAGAGAAGGAAAGAGAGAAGAAAAGTGTGTGTGTGTGTGTGTAGGGAAGAGAGAGAGAGAGAGAGAGAGAGAGAGAGAGAGCTCTGAATAATACTGTATTTTGTAGTGCGTTTCAAAATTGAATATGGACATTTCGGCAATGTTTAATTCAAGAGTTCTGGGTTCGGAATGTGTTTTCATTTACGACTCACCTCACACGCTTCTGAACGTATGCACACAAATAAGATCCAACTCTCAAGTCTGAGAGGAATATGGGTTTCTTCAACACAATTCACTTTGCAGAACTAATCTATAGAAAACCAGAGGGCCCATCCACTCCATGGCTACATATAAAGTACTTTTTAGAAGTAGTTTAAATTAAAACTATATAAGAGCACCACACACACACACACACACAACTCCTATTTGAAATACCTATGCGTGTAAATAAATCTAAACATTGTGCCAATGAGACTGTGACCATAGTCGAAACAAGTTAAAGGCCTAGTCGTTCTTGCTTCGAGTTCAAATCAAAACGGTATCGCTCTGCGGCCCTCCTCCTATTGTTGATATGAGCGGTGTTCGCCACTTTGTTAATGTTACTATTTACAGAGCCAGTGCTGTGTAGAAGTATCAGATTATTTTTTCAACATGCATTTCAACTGCGAAGTGCGAGGAGATATTGTGTGACCAAAAAGTGTATTAGTTTAGCATAGACGACTTTACCTTTAACATTAATTTCACTTGGACCATGCGTGATTCAGTGTTGACTTGACATTTGTCACCATTCTGAGCAAGGAACTGAGCATGAAGGCCTGTAATCTAAATGCAGCTCTTGAGCACTTCTTGTTTTAAAACCAACACTTACATAATGTCAGTTTAAGTCAACAAGTCACAAATAAATGAGTTCCACTTTAACATTGCCATTTCCGTTAACGTCGGATTCTGAATTATGTGACCCCTGTCCGATTAACCCTTAATTTTACCAATCTACCATAAAGGCCATATTGTTATTGTTTTTTTCTCCACACCCAATACTGCAGGCTGAGAAAACAGCCAGCGAAAACAGTCAATACTGCCTGCCACTTTCAGAAGGAATGGCTGGGTGGCACAAGCTCATAATAATTAGATTCATGAATATAAACCACACACAGAGACAGTGTGTGTCGAGGCAAGTGTGCGCACACCGCGTAGGCGCTTCTCTGAACCCGGGCGACAACCTCTGTGCGGGGGTTTGATTATGAATGCACACACAGTGAGGAGAGAGGCACCTGTTGGGAGGTTCTCTCTGCAGGCTTCCACAACTTCAGAGGTGCTCCTCAGCATGGCAGTTATTGCCACCCAAAGCGCCCTTGCCTTGATACTCTAATAAGCACCCACCACCACCACCCATCCCAGACAAAGTCATCTGATACAAGGAGAGTGATATTCACGGTCGACTTGGCCTCCTCCCCACCTGACTGCCCTGTTTACCTCCCCGTACAATTAGTATCTGGTTAACAAAGACACACACACACACACACACACACATACACATACGCGGTCACAGAGATTGGAAGGCATCGTGAGAGACTCTTCAGGCTTTCCGCGTCGCCCTGCCTCAGCCGCATTAGCGGCAATTGTTTCTCAAGATGGAAGATGTCTTTCGACGTTACTTGAAGGTGGCTGTGTGTCACAAGGCTATTACTAGCTCATTTAATCCTCATAAGCGGTTTTACCTTGCTGAACTGCAGCAGCATACAACAACAAAAAGGGTGGATTCTGGATTGTCTCAATGGAAATGCACATTTCATTTTTCAACAGTTTTTTTTTTTTATTTATCATACAAGATGTGCTATGCCTATTTTAACTAGGTCCCACATAATGTCCCAATATTTCAACCCTATTAATTAGTTGCTGCCACTGTTGAGTGTAAACAACTGACTTATTTGGCCACTCTTTAAAAAGAAGAATGAAAATAATTGGCCACGGATTAGGCTAATTACTTCACAGGAGAAGCTCCATTGATCGCATTGTACCTAATCGGTGCATTCTTTAATTGAAAAGAAGGGGTGAAACCTGCATGATGTTGCCATGGTAGTAGTCTCAATCTCTTGCCTTCGTTAGCGCCGTAAGCAACTCATGCGAGAAAGGTTGGCTGTATGCGAGACTAACAAGGTGAGACTACCAAGGTACTGTAAGACCTCGAATATAGTTTGACATCATTTTAGAAAATGTGTGGGAAATGTTCTGTGGAATCACAGCGCCCTCTAGTGGTCAACAAAACATAACCTTCCTTGTTTAGATCTGGACTTAATAAAATACATGATCAATTAACATGCATTTCTTGACAAATGTCAAGAGATTATTTCATGTATGAGTCAAGACTGTGTAAAGACAATGAATCTATGTACTATTGTATACAATTACGGTAAGTTAGGTTTATCAATGAAAGATTTGCTCTGTATGCAGCACGTTTCTGACATAAATACAGTGAATCCGTAAAGTATTCACACCACCTTTTCCACATTGTTATGTTACAGCCCTTTTCCAAAATGGATAGAAATATTTTTCCCCCTCAAAATTCAACACACAATACCCCATAATGACAAAGTTAAAAAGAGTTTTTGAAATGTTTGGCACTCCTACTTTTGGGCAATTCTATTTTGCAGGACCTAAGCTCCATCAGGTTGGATGGGGAGAATCTGTGCACAGCCATTTTCAGATCTCTCCAGAGATGTTCAATCATGTCCGGGCTCTGGCTGGGCCACTCAAGGACATTCACAGAGTTGTCCCAAACCCACTCATTTGTTATCTTGGCTATGTGCTTAGGGTTGTTGTCCTGTTGGAAGATGAACCTTCTCCCCAGTCTGAGGTCCAGAGAGCACTGGAGCAGGTTTTGATCAAGGATGTCTCTGTACATTG
>JAOEGT010029575.1:0-10127 GCA_025447795.1 Speoplatyrhinus poulsoni | reverse complement strand
AGCAGTTGAACATGGGTCAGTCGGTCCTAAGAGATGGGCGAACGCCGTTCGGAAGCGGTGGGCGATGGCCTCCGTCGAAAGGGAGTCGGGTTCAGATCCCTGAACCTGGACAGGCGCCACGAAGCTCCCAGTGCGGCAACGCAAACGATCCCGGAGAAGCCGGCGGGAGCCCCGGGGACAGTTCTCTTTTAGCACCCTGGAGGTGTTGAGACTCACCCAGAGGTGACTGTCGGCCAGAGTCAATCCGGTGTTATGGGCAATCGCGGACCTCAGGTTATAAGACAAAACTTGTGTTTTGCCTAAGACGGACCAAGAGGATACAGTGTCGGTCGTGTGGTGCGGACTTGGAAGAATCATAGGGCGAAGGTTGAAGGAACAGTATTGCGTAACATCCGCCACCCGTATGGTTGAGAGGGTGCGGAGGGCAGTGCTCCGAACCGGATGGGTATTGTTAACGGTTGGTTCGATGTACCCCGTTTACGAGACCCGTAGCGGACTGCACTGCTCACTCAACTATACATGGAGCGGAGGGCGAGTGGATATACTGTTGTAGTAGCTCCCGAATGACATGGGGATGGGGATGAGGATGGGCGAGGCGGAAGGCGGAATTGACGGAAGCGTGGTGGGTGTGAGGCGCGCAGGTCTGGAGCGGGTATGAGTCAGTTGCGAAGAGTGGTACTCGTAACCAGATGGGCCTTGTTAACGGACAGATGGATGTGCCCCATTTACGAAACCCTTACTGGTATGTGCCACACGCGCTCATGCCTGCGAAAGGCTAAGCGTGACCCGCTCCACTATCTCACGGAACTTCGAACCACGTGCTCGTCAGACGGGGCCACCCTTGACTGTTGTTGAACGGATAAGGGTGTGTGAGTTCCGTGGTCAGAGAGAGTTGCTGGTCGTTTGACGGGACTCTCAGCCGACAGACTGACGGCCTCGTGTAGTGAGGATTAGGGGTCCGTATCCCGTGTGGAGACGAGACCTCGACAGTGCATACATCTGGGCGGTTTGGCAGCTGCCCTGACTGGAAGGTGGTCGTGGAGAGCTAAAGGGCGTGGCTTGAGTAACTTTATGACAGAATCCCGAAGGTCACGAAGGGTAGTTGTCGGTGTATGTGCGATTGCTGCGTCGTGCTTTGCACTATGACGGGACTGGTGCGGACCAGCAAACAGGCCTGCTAAACAGGCCCACTCACTATCGGTGAGATAGATAGGAGGGTTCTTACATCGGACTATAATTGTGTATTAACCTGTCTCCTATGAGCAGCCTAGTTGCGGTGGCGGCTGCGAAGCCACAGAAGGAAAGGTATACGAGGGTGGTGGCATGGTATTGATAATGTTACCAGACGGAATCCCCAAAACGTGGGTGTGGGCGACGGTTATCCGAACGAGTTTCCAATCGTAAGCAGCGCATGTGGCGCAACCTTACGATAGTTGCAATGATGCGTGGACCCTAGACGACAGCAGAACTGGCTTACTAATTGTATGTTACCCCAGGGGGGGTTGGGGCAAATTGTCTCCGGGCGATATTGCTACTACCTTGATTTCATATGACAGTCAGAGAATATGTGAAGCAGAACTGGACGGAGGGCGACGGTTGCGAGGCGAGAAGGTGTGTTATCATGTTGGCCGGTTGAGCGGTGGTTGATGCAGGCATCGGATGTGAGATGGAGGAACAATCAGGTGTATCCACATCGGCATTACGGGCTCTCAAGAGCAAGAGCGGAAATATGCTACATCCTGTACCAGTAATTCAGTGTGGTATGGCCGTGAGATTGCGCGGCTACGTTGGTAATTTTTCGTCTTGAGCATTTCCCTTGAGACTTGTTTGCGGAGGTAGGGTGCAAGACCCGCCGCTTACTTTGCAGATTTACGAGTTAAACTGCTGCATATTTCCTGAGCGATAAGAGCATTTGAGCGAATACAGATTGCAGTGCAATAAGTGCTACCATAAGGAAGGGGCAACCTTCACCTGGAGCATGAATCCCCCAGAGAGCGGTGCGACTGGAGATTCTCCAGCTCGTCCCCTAAGGATGGGTAGCCCATTCGTGCGGCTTAAACGACTCACGCCACGGCGGTGGCTGGGTAAAAGTCCCACTCTGGCTTCCCTTGGTGTGCGGCGGATTTTGGAATACCCTGTGGCAGGGGAGGTAGAGGGGCCCTCCTCACCCAGGGCCGGCACCAGTAACCAGACGAGAATGGTTGCAACAGAGGACCTGGAGGCAGGTCAAAAGTATGTCTCAGTTATGCCGTTCGAAACCACACGGTGTGTCCCGTGTGGCAGGGTGTACACCACACTCAGAGCATTTAGCAGACACCTGACTTGCGCGCACTCCGCGGTGGAGGCACACTACCAATGTCCCAGCTGCGGATGTGAGAACAGGGACCATAGAACAATCACCAGGCACATGGTTGATTGTGGGAACAGACATACATGTGAGGAATGTCAGATTGTGTTCGATACGAAGAGAGGTCTGTCCCAACATATGAGGAAGAGGCACCTCAACCACTACCTGCTCGGTAAGGGAGCAGATAGAAGCCGTAATGATTGTCCCACCCCGTCTGCTCTATGGTCGGCCTCAGAGGTTGAACTCCTGAGAAGTAGACGGTCGGCTAATGCTGGTAGAGCGGGATTTAATATCCGCATGGGCAAAAGTGTTGGGGCGGACACTGGGTGAAGTCAGACACCAATGCCACATCCTAGACCAGCAGGATGACTCAACGAGCGTTACCCCCCCCCTCCGACAAAGTGATAGAAGTTCTATCGTGCCAATCGTTGGATAAGCCCGTTCTAGACATTCTGCGGTACAGTATCGCTGAGACCTTGAAGGCACCTTCTTCCAGTGGAGCTGATTGGGGACAGCTGCCACGTTTAAGCTTAGGTGACATTGAGAACCTGCTCAAGTCAGTGCCGTGTATCCGCAAGAGTTTGCGGCCGAGTGGTAGAGTACTGGGAGTGAGACAGGGTGTCAAGCGATGGCACAGAGGAACTAAGATTGTGTGTCAGACGGGGGATTACAGGGTACTCCAAAGCTTATACAAGCGGAACCGGAAGAAGGCGGCTGGTCTCGTTCTGGACGGGCGGACCGACGCGTGTTGCGGGCTGGCGATTAAGTCTGTCGAGGCTGCTTTTGGAGAGAAATGGGAGTCTTGTGACACCTTCAGGGGTCTTGGCGGTTTCCGCTCTGTCCATCCGGTGGACAACAGTGCGCTTGACGGTCCTATGAGGGTCAAGCGGACGTCAGCTACGGGTCCGGACGGCATAAGCAGGGACGGCCTGCTGAGATGGTATCCTGGTTGTCATACACTTGCTAGGATGTTTACTTCAATGATGGTTAACGGTTTGCGGCCTGATTCTCTGAGGGAAAATCAGACCACCCTGCTCCCCAAGGTGGAGAGTCTGGATGAGTTGAAGGATGTTTCGAAGTGGCGTCCAATCACGATTGGGTCTGTCGTGCTGAGGGCGTACTCCGGAGTCCTAACGCAGAGGTTGGAGCTGGCATGTCCCCTTCATCTAAGGCAGGCTGGGTTTGTTAAAAGAGCGGGTTGTGCAGAGAACCTGATGCTGCTCGACAGACTAGTCCGCCTCAGCAAAAGGGATTGCCTCCGGTTGGCAATAGTCTTCATTGACTTTGCCAAGGCCATTGACTCAGCGTCCTACAAACACCTGACGGCCGTTCTTGAGCAAATGGGAGTTGACCAAATGATAGTACGCATTGTGAGAGATACCGAGTATGCAAAGGAGTCAAACAGGGAGATCCCATGTCTCCGCTACTCTTCAACATGGTGATAGATCCACTTCTCTGCGCCCTGGATCAATCTGGCATTGGGTTTTGCAGATGACCTGGTATTAGTCAGCGGCAGCTGGCATGGGATGGACACTAACCTGAAAATCCTTAATACATTCTGCAACCTGACAGGTCTGAGGGTGAACCCTGATAAGTGCCATGCATTTTACATTGGCAATGAAGATAGAGGGTACTCTATCAATGACTGCCAGCCATGGACTCTTGGAGGTGCCCAGCTCCACATGCTCAGGGTAGGCGAGTCGATACGATACCTTGGCATAGAAATATGTCCCTGGAGGGGACTGCTCAAGCCTGACCTGAAGGTCAAATTGGCAGCACTGCTATCGCGGATAACAAACGCTCCACTGAAGCCCTCTCAGAAGGTCTCTCTTTTCCGATTGTATGCGATCCCTCGCTTGGTGTATGAGTCAGATTTGTCAACAGTGTGTGGGGCAGCACTGGAGGAGGCGGATCTCCTAATCAGGCGGGCGGTAAAGAAGTGGCTTCATTTACCGCTCTCGACAACGAATGGGATACTATACTGCCAGTGTATAGGCGGAGGTCTTGGTTTGCCCAGACTTGCTCGAGTTGTTCCAGCTACTCAGCTACGCCGGTTGGCAGGACTCATTCGGTGTGAAGACGAATGCACTAGAGGGCTCGTTAAGCGAACTATTTGCCCCTCACATCTCGGCAAACTGTGGAAGGCGGCGGGCAGCCTCATCGCAGACATGCCAGACATTGTCTCTGAAGCGGTTGGACACAACCGTGGAAAAGTGTGTCCCCTGGATTGGCGTACGTTAGAGGCGGAAAGATGGGCGGCCTACTGTTCCCAGGGCAAGGGCGTCACTGTCTTCTTCGGAGACAAGATCAGCAACTCATGGCTGAGGGAGCCCTCTGCAGTGTTCCTGCATGAGTCCCGGTACATCGCTGCGCTGCAGATGAGAACCAACATCTATCCTGTGCTGGTGGCCTTGTGGAGGGGCAGGCCGGGTGTAGATGTCACATGCAGGGCGTGTCGTGGGGAGGCGGAGTCTTTGGCTCATGTCCTCTCTAAGTGTCCGTCTACTAAACTGAACCGTATGGCTCGGTATAACAACTTATGTGACTTGTTGGCCTCTGAAGGGGCAAAGCGTGGATGGGAAGTTCACCGCGAGGCTCGGAACGCGAGGCCCAATGGGGCTATAGGATGTCTGGACATCCTCTTTGAGCATGAGGACGAAGTACTGGTGGTCGATGTTTCCGTCAGCTTCGAGATGGGGGCGGACACACTAGAAAAAACTCGGCTGGAGAAGGTGAATAAGTACACACCGTTTATTTTCGTCAACGAATAAAAACTAGATGAAAATGTAGGGGAGGGAAACGTTTGGAAGATATCTAATCAGAATAATCTCTACCTGTACTGGGGAAGTTAACTATCATTCACTTTCTGCATGGCTAAACTAAACTACAAATAACACAATGTCAACTTTTGGGACTGCTGGGAGAAAAAAAAGAGAAGACATGGACCAATTTCACATTTGATATCCAGGCAAACAAGACAATTTTGTAAACCGTGTGGAGTGACAATCTCCGGTAAAAACACAATGAATTTGAAGCGGAATTTGCAGACGAGCCATCCGGAAATCCATGCAAAGGTATTCCAATTTCCCCCCCAAATATATCATTATTATATCAGCTAACGCAGGCAGGTGTTTTCACTAAACTTATAATACACTGTTCTGTAGCCTAATCAGTTTGAGAAGATTTGCTTGGCGTTGCAAATCTTTGATCGTAAATAACAATATCGGTTGACATCACATGAAAAGGATTGGGCATTGAATGCAAATAAAGAATAGAATACAGAATAGAATACTTTATTGTCATTGTCACACGTACAACGAAATGTCAAAGTGCTGACCAGCCAGTGCATTCCTACAATATAACTTAAAATGGTAATAAATAGTATCTAAAAACAGCAGGCATTCATATACATATTCATATACACATACACAGTCACACTTATTGCACCACTCCCTCAATCAGTTTAGTTCAATTTAACAGCGTTGATTATAGTTATTGCTGAAAACATCTAAGCAGAGTATGTCTACAGCTTTTATAAGTGCTTCAAAGTACAAAAGTGACTAAAGAACAGCAGACAAGGTAGGAAGCCATAGCAATATGGCTTGGATGCACAGGATTACCAGTGACAACAATTGAAGACGATGACTTAGTTCTAATGATGGAGAAAGTAAATATGAGGCTGACTGTTTCAAAGATAACTAAAATAAGCAGTCTGATCGACAAACATTATGAAGACGAGAGAGATAAGTTCAAAAAGAGACTGGCTGCTGCCCGGAGAGTATCTATTGGCATTGACTTGTGGTCAAAAAAAGGTCTGTAATACTTAACAGTACATTAACAGTGGAATATTAGTTTTTCCTATAAGCAAAAGTATGAGTATTTTGGTATGCTGTACTGTATGTATATATGTATGTATGTATGTATGTATGTATGTATGTATGTTAAGCAATTGAAGACCATGTACTCTAATTGTTCTTGATGCATGTTTTATGCACTAATGTCATTGCAGCCTTAACAATATTTAATTTAAGCATACTAATAAGTAGAGCTGCGACATTCAAATTCATTGTCTGTGCTAGCAGTGAAAAAGACTACTTTGCTGTCTTTACAGCCAATACAGTTTTAAAATAATGTATAACGTCATAGGTTGAGAGCAGTCTTAATGCTCATTGGTGTTTTGCTGTCGTTCAATATGTATTGTGAAAAAGCAAAAGCCATATTGTTTATGATACTAAATAAATACATGTTTCATAACAGTGAATACGTGCTTGCAGTGCATATCGTTATCCTTAATGTTACATAATAACAGGTTGATATGTTTGTATAAGGTTGGAAATTCTTGAGAAACATTTAAATAATGCTTTCCATGTAACTAAACATGTTTAGATTTAGGCCAACAAAATCTACCTATTTTAGTCGACTAAATCTACATCGATTTTAGTAGACTAAAATGTTAATGAATTTTAGTTGACTAAAACTAAATCAACTCAGATGACTAAAATATGACTAAAACTAAATTTAATTTTAGTCAAAAGACTATGACTGAAACTAAATCAAAATGTGTTGTCAAAATGAACACTGGTGCAGGCTGAGCAGAGGAGCGATCCTTGGCTCGGTGGACGTGCTCAAAGCATTCCACAAGTCCTACACCTAATAGGACGGTTGTAGGATTTGGACAAATACTTTTTCTAAGTGAGAAAGTTGGGACCAAAAGGGTAGCCTAGGCACTCACACCGGCTGAGGAGTCAACCCGGCTCGTTTAACGGGATATAGTTGTTGGCAAGTTGTGAGTTATTTATTTTAATTATTTAGGTTAATTATGGACTATATGTTGCGGATTAATTCTTGAATGTTGGCTTTGGCTTTATTCTGTGCTAGTAGCGGTGTCAATTTTGAAGCCATGTTTGAGTGCAAGATTCCTTTGGGTTGCCTAATTTAAGCATTTTCAGCTTACTTGACGCAGAGTGAAATCGTGTTTTAACCCAGGCCTGGTATGTGTAGTGGCCCCACCCACTTCGCAGGTCGCAAGTGTGAGAAACGACTACAATTTTTATATTAATTCAGAGATAATTTTTAATATCGAGTATTAAAATCGATCTTGAAAGACCAGTATTGTTGATATGGCAAACTCTGAAAGCACGCTTCCCTTGACTGTTCAGGTTACAATGGCCGCTATTGGTAACGAAACGAAACATGCCCAAATTAAAGATAAAATTATTACAGATGGGTACCAAATCAATTGGGGTGTTAGGAGGGCGAGCGACTGGGTTCTCAATCTCAAATCAGAGAGAAAGAGAAAACAATATTCCCACCATCTTGTGAGCAAATGGACATTCACAGGGCTGGGAAACAGAGAGTGATGGTCAGCCTGTTTGTTTGTAGGGTTGTGTGATATGGCCAAAATGTCATATCCCGATATAGATACATATCACGATATAGCCAGTTCTGTAAATTCAATTAATAAATAGTTTCTTGTCATCCAATCAGGGTCAGCTCCAGGATGAGTTGAATGGGGGGGCATTTGAGATTCTCAAGGGAGCACATATTTACAAAGCAAATGAGGGAGTAAATATGAACAGCTACATAATCTGACAGAAGGTGTAGCCGGCATGCTATTCAAGTAACAGCCAATTAAATACTGCATATTGAATAAGTCCAATTGAATACATAAAGAAAAAATACATGTAACCACACACCATGAGCAACAACAAACTAAAGTTTGTAGGCCTACAGTATAACATGCGTGTTCGACTCTCAGTAATATCGTGTCACTTTAATTATCACGTCACTGCGCTTTGGGCTTCAGCCCCTTCACATCAGCAGGGGTGTTGTTTCATCAAAAGCCATGGTATGGCAAGGTGATATGACGTCTGAAGGGTATAGGTTTGTTACATTTTAGGGGGAGACATTAGGTGGGGTGTCTGGGGTCTCCCCCAGGACATTTTGAGAGCCAAACACTTAATTTCCTGCATTCTGCATTCTTATTATGCACCTTCATTAAGTTATGAGGCGGTATGATAGTCAGATAATTTACATAAGGACTAGTCACAGATCAAAGGAGCTGTGGTAGGCTTCTATAAAACAATTTCTAAATATGATGTTTCACAAATTTAACATGGAAATATCTTTTTACGTCCCCCCGCCAGTGGCACAGGAGATCTTTTTTAGGTGGGGGGGACGAAAGACAAAAAATGTCTCAAATTTTAATCCTGTACAACTATGCTTTTAGTTATTAAAACCAAATAAAATACTGGGCTGAAATCTGTCCCACCTGGGAATTGAACCCCGCTTCCCCGCATGAAGGACAAACACATTACAAGTTCGCCACCACAAAATTACTATAATAGCCCATCGAATGTGTTGAAGTATTTGAGAGTAATATTGGTTGTTGCTGTAGGCTATAGGAGGGTGGGGCATTGAATAGTGAATTTAAAACTTAATACATTTCTTTCTTTCTTTCTCAAAAGTGGGGGGGACGATATTGTTCTTGTGAGGGGCGACGTATCCCCCTTCCCCGCCCCACTGCGCCCCTGCCCCCCGCTAAACATTATAGACAATTCTCCCAGTTATAAAAGGACTCAATAGATCACAATTACCATTTACATGGCTTGTGTATATTGTACACATTGTACACGCTGCTTGACCCCTAATAATAATAATAATAATAATAAACACTAGGGATCCAATAGGGTCCTCACATAGTGTGTGCTCGGGCCCTAATAATAATCACTAGGGATCCAATAGGGTCCTCACACAGTGTGCTCGGGCCCTAACTAGGGTTGCAAGCAACACTGGGCGGGCCCTCGCGTTGTGACACACGTCGGGGCGTGTAAATTAAATTAATAAAGAGTGTAATTTTCTGTTGCCAGATGGCGCTATGACTTTGAGTGAATGTTGACATATAGATATGTTCAGGGTGGGACTCTTATGAATTGTTTAAATTTGATACAGATTTGAGCATTTATGGAGAAATTACAACAATTTGATGCGTCTTGGCGAAGGATGTAGTTCCTTCCCCTCTAAACTTTGATATGAGGTGCATTCAAATTTGTTGAACGGAGGTGAAAATTGATGAAAAACATGTTTGCTTTAGTTTGAACTTTACCAATAAAATAACATTTTGTGTAAACATTTTAAATGGTTAGATTTCAACTGTTATCCTTTGTCCAACGTCCATGAGCGTTTAGCAACTACCTCCTCAGACCATTTGCAAGTGTTTGCTAAACGTTCACCATTGTTTGTCCATTTGAACGCATCTCTGCTATTGGACTTGCGTTTCAGAGTTGTTTCCGCACATAGTTACGGTTGCTAACGTAGTATTGGACCATATATGGAGGTGCTTAGCAAAGCGTAAATTATATAGACATACGTACAGTATGTTCAAGTGGAACACTTTGGTGCCCCAACATTTGCCTAGATACCTGGCTCAGTGGAGGCCAAAATATTGGCCTAGTTACAAACCAGACCAAACCATTTGGCAAAGATGGGCATATCACAGCAGCCTTTTTGTCAGTTAGGCTAACAGTTAACAGTTAGGCTACTTGTCACAGACAATATTACAATTTTTATAGTTAATACAAATTAACTATAAAAAATAACTTAACTAATTTTTACATTTTAACAAAACAAAGAAAAAGTCAAAGTAAAAAAAAAAAACAATGATTTACAGACAAAGTGAAGGAGTTCAAGTACCTCGGGGTCTTGGAGTGAGGGGACATTGGAGCGGGAGATTGGCCGGAGAATCGGAGCAGCGGGAGCGGTATTGCAATCACTTTACCGC
>JAOEGT010029534.1:0-10130 GCA_025447795.1 Speoplatyrhinus poulsoni | reverse complement strand
TTATTCTGCGTGTGTGCAGGTTTATGCCGTTGACATAAATATTAGACATTTAATTATAGGCGAATATACTTCACCAGTCCCCCACCCCCCACCCCCGCCAACTTGCTCCAAATGGTATTACATTTTAAGATGTCTGAATCCTGCAATGTGTCCGTAATACGTGAGAGCCATGAAGCCGGAGAGAATATAATTTAACATTTAATTTAACCTACATGCAACGTTTGTTTATCATTGCCTTGGCAACACATGAACTCTGAACATAGCTTCATTTCACGGGTTTCGCGTCCCACCAACATTTCCTTTCCAAATAATTAGAGCGCTTCAGAGTGTTCTACTCGTAACCAGCAGTGTGCAAAAACAAAGCAGAACGTGGAAATTAGTTTATTTGTAGACAGTGTAGGCTTTTTCTGTTTGTGGTTGCAGGGGGAATACTAATGTTGCGACTGGAACATGTGTCACCATAGGGCTCTACCTCGAACTTTCTCCAAGGTGATTAAAATAGGCGTAATCGTTTGTGTTTTGTTTGTGATGGTTAAATACTAGTTTTTACCACTGTCTTTATTACCGAGTTGAAATCAAATCAAAATAAAATAAACCTAATCCAACACTTTTCAACTAGGACTAGGCCTATAGGCTATCTGACCAGATTTAGGTGTAAGATAAAATTCATAATATGTCTGACAATCACCGTAATATGTAGGCTAATTTCAGACATAAAAAGAACAATTTTAAGAACATTTTATAGCCTAGAATTATTTCTCTCCCACCCATGATTGGCACAATAATAGAGAACACGTTTATTCTAATTCATTCTACAACTTTCAAAATTAATCTCTTCTGATTGCTGTTCATGATATGGATTGCAATGCCTTATTTGCCACATATTAATACTCTGTTTAGGAACTCAGGATGCAGTGGCCCAGAGACAGAGGAGGTCCCTGTCTCTGGGCCTCTCATGTCCACATGGCTCTCCTGACTTATAAGAGTCTGGCCCTCCATGGTGCCTCCCAGGAGACCCACCAGCTGCATGGACCCTGTAGATATGTGGCCTCTCCTGTCAGTGATTATAGCTGTAGCGACACCTCCTCTCCTGCCACCTCCTCAGCAGCCAGGAGGTAAAAGGCTGACTCTGTGGTGCTGCACTAGAACTGTAGTTTATTAAAGTTGTATTATTTACTACTTATTTATTTGTAAGATGTAATGGTAATTCCAAGTTGAATTTCTTTCATATATTTGTTTTGTTTAACTTTAATTCATTACCTTTTGTCACTGGCTTTGATGGTTTAATTTGAACTTGTTTTGTTAGATAATCAGATGGTCAAAAGGCTGTAATGTGCAATATACCGATTTGCCAAGTCATGCTTGTGTTCCTTTGATACTGTGCGTAAAATGTAAATGAATTACAAACATAAGCAGTGTATTGGGAATATTTCTGCACCTTGTAACCTCTTTCCTATCTCTTTACAAACATAAGCAGTGCGAGCTTTACCCGTGCTGCTAATCCAGAAAGGATAACATGAACTTGGCCACCATTTCTATCTTGTGGCTGTAATCATCATATAGCCTATTTTTAATGGTCATCTGGTATCTCTTATTGGTAAAAATTCTGCGACCGTGGCACAGTGGGTAGACAGGTGATTGGATAGTCCCTGCTTTGAATCTAATTGCCTCCAGGCGCCTTGAGTGGCCGGTAGGTTGGAAAATCGTGCATTCGTATGGTTCTAGTTTTGTAAAGAAAAACATGACTGCATGTTGTTCTGGATTTGAAACTACATCTAATTTAGTGTGATAATCTTGTTTTTAGATTTAAAATCTAGCTGGACTTGTTTCTAATGTACATGGCTTATCTAGTGACTTAAATTTTTTAAATCTGCACTTAATTTAAGAAATCTTACCAAGTAAATTTCACTTACTGCACTGGCAACCAAACTTGCTTGTTTTAAGCATAAGCAAGCTCATAACTAATATATTTGCACTTATATTTGATAGGGCATTTTTTGTAGTCCAGGCCATAAGTGGTAATATTTGACTGTATGTGTCGGGACAATTTCAGTGATGATGTAATGCCAGGACTTTTAAAATGACTGAATTTAATACCTAATGCTAAGCAGGGCCGTGTCTTGCTTAATTGTTTGGTTCCCGTTTCTGGCTCATTTCTCATCAGCAGACATCTTTTATTGCGGACCATAACGCTGTGCGTGCGCACGTGCACACGTGCACTCGGCTTTGTCCGCTGAGGGTTAGCGTTGACATTTACAGGCTACAGCTAAAAGATATATCAAAGAAAGAGGCTCTCCTACGGCTGAGGTAGTCGGGGGGAGGGGAGGAGCCGCGCTGGGGGAGATTAGAGGAGCAGAAAAAGTGACAGGTTGACAGCAATGCAGGAGAGAGGAGAGCTGGGATCACACACACACACATACACACACAAACTCCTCGCACACAAACACATCACACCTATAGATAGGTGTGTGTGGTGTAATGTAACTCAAAGTGCAAAGTAAAGAAACACTTCTCATCCTTAATTACAAAAAAACATTTAAAATCAGATTTGATACAAAGTTACTAATACAGTGAGTTCGAAAAGCATACAGGTAGGCCAACTCTGGGGCTCTAGTCCGTGACCTACTTGCTGGGAGTTAAACTCCCAGACTACTATATCCTTTAATCCGCCAACCCATCCATCCTCCCAGGTAACCACTTCTCCATTAGGGTGGCGGTGGCAACAGCGTCATCAGAGCAGCCCAGGTATCCCTTTCTGCAGGAACATCTATACCAGAGCTATTCCATTCCTGGAGGGCCTCTGCCCTGCATGTTTTAAATGTCTCCCTGCTCCAACACACCTGATTTTAATGAATGGGTTGTTATCAGGCTTCTAATGACCCCTCCAGGACTGGAATTGAATAGTCCTGATCTATACCATCTGCTCCCAGGAGATCCCCAGCCACTCCCAGGCCAGCTGGGAGAGATAATCCTTCCAGCGTGTCCTGGGTTCTACTCTAAAATATAATCTATCATATGCAACTATTTGCATATATTATGTTAGAGATCTGAGCAAAATAAACAGTGACACTGTAAGTTATTATATTATGCTATAGGTTCAAATCAACTTTTTCTCGAACATTGTAGACTTAGTATATCAGATAAATAACCTTGGATACATTATGCCATTTTCTACGCATTACTTTCATTTCAAAAGTGTTCCAGTCTTCTGTCTTCATATGTATATATTTTTTAGCTACTCTATTTTTCGCTCCTTCATTTTTTCTTATAATACAGTGCAATTGCACTGTCTGAAGTAAAACTAAACTAGATGAGGTTTTATTCAGGAACACTGGTTTGCTGTGTGAAATGGTAGGGGGTCCATTGTGGCATACATCATAATACTGTAGTCATATGACTTTGACATTAGTCCTACCGTATGAGGTCCCCTTTCTCCTTCCTTCCCCAAAGAAATAAAGAAATTAGAGTAGTCAGCAATTGCAGCTGATGGAAGCTGTTCTCCGTTCTCTATTTCTGGCCTCTATAGCTGATGGGGGCAACATTAGGAAGAGACCTCCAGGCCTGTTACCAACCTGCTACAAGACGTGAGTGTCAAGGTACATCTATCTGCTGCTCTTTAGTTTATTATAGACTATAGCTGTTTACAGACATGCACTGCCATCTTGAACTTATCTACTGTAGACATTACCTAGAGGGGCTGTATGTATGTTTTGCATCATGCACTGCCTCCTGCCTGAACCAAAAACAATATTTACAGGAAGTAAGAACGCGTCTGACACTCTCCTGTTGCGTGTGAAAGGGCATCTCTGGATGACGTCTGGACCTGTTTCTCCGGATATTGTCCAGAGTTAATATGTGAAAACGGCTTATGAAAGCAAAACGTGTCATATACAAACTGGAGAATGCTTCCCACTTGACTATATTCTTCCCTTACATAGGTTAAAGGTATAGTCAGCTATTGTAAGCTAATTGTAAGATAATACACATTTTGCCAATTTGACCAAATATCTCCTTGCATTTTGCTAATTTACAGTTAGTTATCTGTGCCTGCTGAAAAAATAATCTAAAGCTTCTACACAGCCGTGTTGGTTCACTGTTGGATATTGTTTGCGAGTGTTGCATGTTGTCTGCGAATGCTTGGATCGTTCTATTCCAGGTTTTGTAAACCAGCATAGAGCTCTGTGATAATAAATGCTGAGTGCAAAGCTCGTGTTTTGCTTTGAAGTCCGTGGCTTTGTTGGTATGTGCCTAAACTCTTCCCCAGACCCGCCACTGTATCCTAATAATGACCAAAGTGTAAATAATTACCCACATTTCAAGTGAAGAGAATTCAAGTGAATGAGCAACAACCCTTTAAGCTCTTGATGAGAAACGGGAATTATCCGGACAAAATCTGAAAAACAAATATAGTGCGCACACACACACAAACACACACACATACACAAATGTGTCTATCACACATTTGTGGAAACCTGATTTAAAAAACTTTGATATAAAGGTCTACACGGCAAAATACATCCTCTGTTTAGCTGTGAGCATGTGTGCCTCCAATTGCTTTTTATCTCCCAGTGTATTGTTTATGTTGTGTGTGTGCGTACGTGCATGTAGGTGTGTGTGTGTGTGTGTGTGTGTGTGTGTGTGTGTGCGTTCACGCAAGGGGGTGTAGTGAAGCATGACTTCAGCATAGCACTGCATTAACTCTGACCTTGCTCTGCCACGGTACGCACACACACACACACACACACACACACACACTACTTATTACATAATGCATAGTGCACGGCAGGGGGGTGTCTGGAGAGTCCCTGTGAAATCACAACACACAACCTCCTGATCCTTGCGGAGGAGTCGCACAATGCTAGCGTACTCAAGGTGCTAGCTTACTCAAGATGCTAGCATACACAAGGTGCTAGCATATGCAAGGTGCAGGGTTTTTTGGGGGAAATTGAATATAATCAGCATTGCCTGGCTACAGTGTAACTTAGCTTATTATGATAGCTTCATAAGACGCTTTTGGAGCAATTACCATAGCTGCATAAATACAATCCACTAATCCTATAACATTGTTTTCACGTTATTATAGGTAATATACATGAGTACAAATAATATTAAAAAAATAATAAATACATCTCATGGCCCACCAAAAGCTATTTTCACCTGTTGGGAGACACCTGTTATAAGAACCAGCATAATTATCTTCCCTACATTTTAGGCTGCTCTTAAACCTGTCATCTGGTTTTATAACTTCATGTCTGTCTGATTATTCTCTCAATGTTAAACCCTTCTCAGAAAGGCAGAAACATATTTGGGGATTTCTCATTACTTTGAAATGACCCCATAGATTCCAAAAATATAGTTGAAAAGATATTTTTAAGGTCATATTCTCTAGTATTTTTGGGCTGAAAAGATTGTAGTGGATTTGATGGTAGCCTGGTGTGACCAGACCCAATATTCCCTTTGTGAACAGGGTCTGGTCACGCTCCATTTGGAAGTGTTCGCAGTCGCTGCCTCCTACCGGGCGAAGACCTCTGGTTAATTTAGAAACTTCATCGCACTAACTAACCCACCCTGATTGGTCCGCCAGCAGGGTGGCTGTGAAAACAATAAGGCAAACAGGGTTTCCAGACTATTTTCTCAGCAAAAAAATAAATAATAAATCTGAGAGCAATAGTCAGGAGGATCAACTCACTGACATTACATTTCATTAAAGAAATGTGTATGTAAATATGTGTGTGTATATATATATTTATATAATGATTTTTGAGCAAGTAATCTTTATAATAATGATTTATGGGCCATCAATGGGGAATACGCTTTTTGGGCAAAACTGCAAATGGGCTTCAGTACCAGCGTTGACCACTACACCAACCAAGGAGCAAGCCTTGTGCACACTACTCTAGTAGCAGCCTACAAGACAAGAGTAATTGAAAGGTCTAGCTAGTGCTAGCTAAGATGTAGAATGAGAGAAAAATGATATTGACCTTACCTGAAAATGGCATACTTCTGTGAAGGCAGCCAGGAGACTTAAAACTAGACAAAACACGGTAAAGGTCAACAGCTCTACAAAACCCCATGAAATCTGTAATAATGCTGACACATGAGGTTAGACAAGATTAAGGCCATTTTAAACACATTTAAAATTCCCTGTGTCATTTCACAATTAAACGACATAGTCACATACCGGCTGACCAATCCATTATTTTATTTGTATATATTTAAAATGTATTTCCCTAATCTTTTTGGTTTAAATGTGTCCTGTTCTAGAATGTACTATATTCACGCCTTGGCCTAATGTTTATTACTATATTATACAACAGTTAGTTTCAACCAAGTGCTCTGATTGTACAAGAGTCCTAAGGCCTCGTACCTATGACCGAATCACAGCCGTGCGAATGTTCAGTCTAACGCACTCCCTCTCGTTTGTATATCTTAGCCAAATGTTTTATATGTCTGTATTTACCTATTTGCAAGTTAAGATGACCTTGAGTGTTTTGAAAGGCATCCTAAATAAAATGTATTATTATTATTATTATTATTATTATTATTATTATTATAAAATGCATTTACAATCCCGTGTTTAATTTCAGTGTTTAACTTTAGGTTTTCTATTGAAATATATAAATGTTGAGTATGTTGTCTCTATAGTCACTGGGCAGCAGAGCAGTTTTCTCATCTCTGTTTCATCAGCGTGTGTTATCTTTTAAGCACATTTCATCCTCAGAGAACGCCATGGAAATAGGGCATGATAAAAACCAAAGCGGCCAGCCCTTCTGAAGAGCTGGGGACATTAAACTAATGATTATCGACACCTGTTTAGACAGAAAGGAGCCTGGAAGGGTTACATTGAACACAATGAGCAGATATCGAGAGAAAACAGGAAACAAGGTTTGTGCTGCTCATCCATTGCTGCTCAGTGTGGATTTATTTAACATGCTATTTGTAATTCTGTAAAATGTTAATATCAAGTCAAAGTATAAATAATAATGCGTTGATTTAAAGAGCTGCTACCGAACATATCTAACTGGAGTTAAAGTGGGAACACTAAAAGGGAACATAATTACATTGATACTTCTCTTATTCTAAATGTCAGCAATTATCTAACTCTTGAAGACTCCACTTTAAGACCCTTATGTAACAGACAGCAGTTTAGGCAGTGTTTCAACTTTCAACAAGTCACACTGAAATGAGAATTGACATTTATTTATCAACGAAAATATATCTGATAACTCCATTCCACAGGGCTTTAGAGCAGCGGTTTTCAAACTGGATCGGAACCCTCAGGTGGGTTACTGAGTGGGAGTGAGTGGGTTGCGAAAATAGCAAGTGACCATTGAATGAATGAAGAATATCAATGAAAGGCTTTACTATCCTATTGTTCCACTCATTGGTCGTGAGTAAGGTTGTGGCAAAAAATTGCCTTGTTTCTTATTGGATGAAATCCTATTAGGCCGCGTGCACACGATAGTTTCTGGAGCGCTCTGCTCAAAAATATTTGGCGCACACACATATATAGATATGTGTGTGTGTCTAAAAGAGCAAGACAAACTTGCTCTTTTATGTTGTCTAAAAGAGCAAGTTTTACCACCTCGGCTGGCCGGCTGGCAATGCCACCGTTATGAGGTCTAAAGACTCGCTCGTCAAAGTCTCGCCTATTCTCCATCTTGGTACCACAGTGGTGAAATGAGCTTTCAGCAACAGTCAGAACTGCGGAAACACTACCCATCTTCTGTAAGAGACTCAAGACACATCTCTTCACAATCCACCTTGGTACCTTGACCAGCAACCTCACCATCTCTTAGAACTCTCTCTTATCTCTCCTAAGAGTGTCATCTTTGCATCCCCTTTTAACATCTAAAGCTAAAAAAAATAAATAAAGGCTAGGCCATTACCTATTGCGTTTTATATGGTTGATTACGTGGTGATAGGTATGATGACATTATGTTGCAATTGTTCTATTTAGAATAGTATATGACCAATCGAACTACTAACAAATGTACTACATGTAAGTCTCTTTGGATAAAAGCCAAATGCCGTTAATGTGAATGAAGTAGCCTACTTTAAATATTTAAAAAATGTTTATAAGTAACAGGAATAATGTAATGATAATGGATAAAAAGCAGTGACCAGGAGAGCTAGAAACAGAGAGACAGGCAGGCAGGCAAGCAACAGCGCTGCTATAGTGTGAGAGAACGGGGGGTCTCTTTTCCTTCGCCAAATTCCTTCGCTATTGAAGTCTGGCCAAGCGTTCTGTTTACATGGAAGCCCAGGCTGGCTGTAGCACAGGCACACCAAGCAGCTACACATGTCTGGCCTGCAGTAGAGACATATCATTAGTATATCACACACATCATTTTCTGAAGCACGTGGTAACAGCCTAGCGAGCTCACGCACGCACTGTCCACAATTTACCTTTGTGCGCGAGTCGAAAATGAGCCATTCCTCTTCACAGCGAATATCATGTTAAATGGGTTGCGTCATGCTAGCATGAGGCTAGCATTGTTACGCCGCGATCACGCCGGATCTGACAGATTAATGCTGGATTAAGTAGTCAAGAAAATACTCTTTAGGGCATAGTGTGAAATACCTAGTATAAATACACTTTATTAGCATTTTAAACCAATGCATATCTGAACTACTGTTGTATATAATCTATATACATAACTTCTGAGCAGAGTTGATAGGCTGCTGTATTTTATGTCTTTAACCATAATTATAGACCTCATAAATCACTGTCATGCAAGCATTAAAGGTATAAAGTAATTCTAGAGAAGAATTGTTGATATTTTAACTCAAAATAGCATATCAAAACAAAAGTACCACTCCCTTTAATGCCATAGGGTGCTCCCTCAGAACATTGGAAACACATTGCAAGACTATGGTTTTGTTGTTGTTGTGTGTGATCTGCACCACTTTGCTCAGCACAGAGAATGGTAGTGGACCTCAAAGAGATATTTGGTGAATTTTACATTCATTCAAATGGGTGAATATAAGGCAATACTGTACAGCGCTTTGATTGGCCAGAAGGTTAGAAAAGCTCTATATCAATGCAGTCCATTTACCATCCATTTACATATACCAATTCACTTACATTAAGCAGTATATTGCTTACTATGCCTTTAAGTTCACAAAAACTGCTGATCCATATACACTGCTAGTGGTCTGCATGTACGGCCAAACATAGTTAGTCTGAATCTGTGAAGAGGTCTTCCGTACCTTTCAACCTGACTCTTTTTCTATACTTTGCAGCAGATCACTGGCTGGTGACCATCTTTTATAAGTAAATTCCACAGCATCTAAATGATATTTAACACAAAAACTGTGACATATAAATATAAGTTGGTACAATTGTTCTAGTTTGAAAAGCCTACATTTCATATCTGTACTTTGAGGTACAGATATGAAAACTCAATTGTAAATCGGAATTCCACATTTGGGCATACTGACGTCAAACCATTTACAAGGACTATTGTGATGTTAAGATGACTGATGAGTTGTTAAGCATTTTCTCGTATGATGAAGTCCTACTGTTACAGTGGCAAGTTTAAAGTGCGATGAGTTCCTCTGCTCTAACATAATCCATAATATAGGTTGTGAGCGAGGAGCCTTCAGTGTTATGTTGAAGTTGATGGCTGCAATGACAGCAAATGTTTCCCTTTGAAACAATGAAATCATTTAGCAGGTGGTGTTTTCAAAAGGGACAAGTGGAGATACGACATCATGTGTCCAGGTGGGTCAAGTACAAGGTGTTTGGACCCACAATCCTTCTGGCTAAGAGTTTAGCATAACATGTCCTGCCAGATGGATTGTTGTCACAAGTCCATCTGGGGAGCCGCACATTGAAACTGTTTGTGAATGGTAGGTACTTTAAAAAAAAAAAAAACGTAGCAGTTGATTGGATGAATCGTCTGGTCGTTTTTTGCTGTCTGCGAGATCAGGAGGGTCTCGCGAGGCTAAGTTTAGCACCCAGGCCACTAGAATATCCACTTTGAAATGCTTGGAAAGACTTGTTTCAAACGTTACTGTTTACCGCTTACCATTTTCAGACAGACATTTCTCTCTCTCTCTCTCTCTCTCTCTCTCTCTCTCTCTCTCTCCCTTTCTCTCCCACCCACCCTCACGCCCACCCACCC
>JAOEGT010029513.1:0-10131 GCA_025447795.1 Speoplatyrhinus poulsoni | reverse complement strand
TGTGTCCTCTATAGTAATTGGGGGGGGGGGGAGGGGGGGGGGACAAACCTCCATTGTATCCTCTCTGTCATCGCAGATGGGCAGCCGTTTCCTCTTCTGCCCTCGGGTCCTCTGAAAAAGGGAAGTCAGCACTTTGAAAACCAAAACTCATGTTGGGAGTCATTTCATCCTCTAGCGGAGCATATGTCTACATGGAAGCTATGTATGTCTGTTGGTACACGTCAACAGAATCGCAAAGATGTGCCTTATCTGTGGGTCAAGGAGGTGGGTTATATAGATAAACGTGGGGCTTGGAGAGTTGCTGTTTGAGGGGGACAATGGTATCTTTGTTAATATCTAGGTTTTATGATGGTTTGTACATTGTAGTTATTATTATTTTGTATGCATGAAAATAATGTCATTGCTCTTGTGCATTAATATGCATTAGTAAGACATGAACTACCCTATTGTTGCCTTCAGTTTACAGGTGCAATCAATCTGTAGATTGAAATGAGCACAATTCTGTAAAAGGATTATGTTTGAGCAGTGATTTATTATTGTTGGGTTCCACAAAGTTAAAATCACCAGATTTGTAGAAATAATAATAGAGAAACAATGCATGTCAATTTGCGGATGAGAGCGCTGATCAGTTTCTAGTCCACGATCGATGGATTATAACTACTGAACAACTGCATGTGGACTGCATATTGAAGTGCAGCGTTGACTTGTTCTGAAACATTTTGGACTGATGACCGCCCACTCATGGCTGCAAGCTAACACATAAAAGGTTTCCTGCTTCATACAAAAGCCCACCTCGTATAGATGTAGTATGCAGGTATAACGTCGACTCAGCCTAGAGACATAAATATGGGAGAAACAAACCAAAGCATTGTCTTGGCGCTATCACACGAGTGTTGCAGTTTGGTGGGGAGTTTTTTAAAAAGGGGAAGAAAAATCGACAACATATTTAAACAGATTGTGAAAACAATTCCATCTGTTCCCTTTGGCATGCTAGCACCCACCAGATGGAGCACTTATCATTATGAATGCTAACTGCAAGAATGATGCCAATTGGCTCTTAAAGCCCTTTGCCATTTCTCCCGTGACAGCCCAACCAAACAACGGGCCTGGCATTATTTAATAATTTCTGCATTAAGGCAGACTCCATTAAAGAAATCCTTTAAAGGCCAGGAAGATCAACACAAATTCAATGCCCGGGTTCAACGTCAGCTGAAAAACACACGCTCACACGCACCTAATCACAGGCTCTGCTCAGGTGGGGAAATTAAAACGGTGGGCAGTTTATAAGACTCTGAGAAAAAAATCAATATTTTAATTAAGTACATCATGGCATCTTTAACAACCATGAATCATTTCACACAGGCTTAGCAAAATCAACTGATCATAGCAACTAGTAGTAACTATGTATTAACTTACTTCTCACCATTTCCCATTGACTAATGGCATAAGTTCATACCAGATATTGTAGTGTTGCTGTGGTGTTGGTGGAGAGGCATATGTTAGTGAATCATATCTAATTAGACAGTGTGTTAAGATTCTAGGATAAACTGTGAATCTCCAAGATTATCCTGTTAGAACACACAAACAACTACTGTTTGTTGTAGCATGCCTTCACTTGACACCTTCACCACATACATTACTTTGCACTGAATTTGGCAGAAGAAAAGTTTACACCTGACTGTTCTTACCAGGGGATTAAATATTGGCATCTACAGTAATTTCCTTTTAACAAAAGGCTATATGGACTTTTAATAAAGTGAAAGGCTAAAAGTGACCCCACACCCCCTCCCCCCACAGCAAAGTGTGCACTTTAGTTTAAGTAAGTCAGAAAGGACATTAGGACATTTAAACATTTAAATGAAAAAGTAACGGGCTTGGCAAGTTTCGAGTGACAAATCTAAACCACAAATCAATCCCTCTTAGTTATAATTAAATTACACATTTGAGCTTTTTACACTGACTATTTAACACAGGCATTTGTGGAGATATGTTTAGGTTAAAGAATGAATACAATATTCCTAGATGAGATGTGTGAAAGCTGCTGTAAAGAAGTGCTGTGTTGTGTCAAATCAGACCCTTCTCTACACAGCCTCCCATAAGAGCAGGTCGACATAACCGGTTCCTCGCAAAGCTCTCCCACCCCCTGCAGTGTAAGAAACACAGCCAGAGGAACCTGGTCTGCCAAGAGGACAGCACCAGCCATACACACACACACACACACACTGGACTCATCTCCCTAGAGGCTCACGTGAACCCACCCTACTGTGTCATAAGTGAAGCGTCCAACACACACCAGCACAGCCACCACCACCATATTCTCTAAGGGCAAGCGGGAGGTTGATTTGCTAGCCCTGATAAACCGGAGGACGGCTTTAAAGAAGTGCCAGACAGTGCCTGGGCACCCTGGTTAAAAGCATTACACATGCAAAGCAGGAGCCTTTTAGCGGCTGCCACGGCACGCCTTGCATTTCAAGATGAATGTGCCACTGAAGCGCCGTGGCTTGGCGGTGGAAAGGAAAAGAATAAATAAGCGTCTTAATTCCCTAGTACCGCACTCCAGCAGGGTCCTCACTGAGCACGCCACCGGGCCTGGGGTTCCCACAGACCCTGATCCCCCCCCCACACCCTTCCATCGCTCCTCCACTATGCATGGCAGGAGAAGAGAGGCAGGGGGCGCAAACATTCAGGTGTTCACATGTCTTCCTTTGTTCCTCGCACTTCACCTAGTGGGAGGGCACCAAGGACAAGGAGCTGTGTAATGTCTAGAAGGGAGAGCCTGCTGTGTACAGCGGGGAGGGGCTGGGTCAGATAGCGATAGAGTCAAAAACAAAAGGCAGAAAGAGCAGATGAAGAGAAGGCAAGAGACCCCCACCAACCCCTTCCCCCGGGCCAGTATGATATCAATCTGCAGTATTCCTTGGGGGAAGCGGGCAGGCGGGTCTGTATCAGCAGGATCGGAGCGTGGCAGCGACAGATAAGTCGGATCCACGGAAGGGGTGGACAGGTTGTTCCTCCCGCAGCCCTCACAGCTGACAGAATGCTACGGCGCAAACAGGATGCACAGCGTGGCTCTTGTGTGACCAGGGCAAGGACGGTCTTTACGAGCATTGCTAGCAGGCTTTTACAGCTACTGTGCACGCCGGCTCTAAACACGTGCATTCAGAAAAGAAGGCTGCCGTCTGAACATACAGTGCGCAACCAGCCACAGTAGCCGCTTTAAAACACAAACTGAACTTAACTACACCCCAAGCATAAGTGTACAAACACAACATCTGTTGGTGAGATTTTGTAGTGAATGAAACATGGTGACCTTGTGCATCAAGCAGATAACCTTTAGAAGGCTGTGAGACTAACATCCCTAATCAACACCAGTCGATCCACCAGTGACTAAATTACTATCCATTTTGCCACAAATCGGATAATGGGCCCAGCATAACAATTCTCCAAAGCAATAAAAAGGAGCTTTTTTGGTGGTTTGAGTAATTAGTCCATGCGTGACCAGAGACCACAGAGAGTGGCCAAGAGTCTGCAGGTTTTCGTTTCGACCAATCACTCCATCAGGGTGATTTCACTGATTAACACATCTTCAACCAACGAGGCAGCAAACTAATAACTGAAATCAGCTGGGACAGTGATTGGCTGGACTTAAAGCCCTCAGAGGGCCCAGGGCTTATGCTCCTTTCCCTCCCATTACACGGTGACATTTGCAGTGTGTCGATACACACCGTGGCCCTCACTTGATGTTTCTTGGGCTCCGGCGACATCTCCTGCGGAATGAACTTGATTGGCCCTTTGATCTGCCTCCTGGACCTCTTGGTGCCGTCGGGCAGCGTCTCCATGGCGATATCAGCCTCGTCACTGCTGGCCTGGTCACACTCTGAACACTGCCTGAGAAGACAGGAAAGAGACGTTGAGTGTATATTAAATGGCTCTTTCCCACCACAAACTATTGATTTTATTATTCCAAAATTAGAAAATATTCATGCTGTGGCAGTAAACAAGGGTGGAGCTTTTCTGATCCAAAGGCACAAAAATAAGTCAGACAATGCTGAGGAGGACGCTTATCGCTTGCAGTGCTATTCAAAGCGCTGAAACATAGAAATTAGGTGGACTCAGATATGGAAACCTAATTTCTCTGACAGAAAAACAAACCCATTTTAAACGCCGGTGCATGTTTCTGTACAAAAACAAAAAGAAACCCCTTACCATTTCACTGGGATTCGGCGTACACAAATCCCTGTAATTATGTATGACTTGGCCTCGATACAATTTCAGCATTCAAATGCTTTCTAATTTTCACCCTTTAAAGCGGAACAGCGTTGCGCACCTCTTCTGCATAACTTTCATGAATTAGTTGAGTCACAGACGGAGGCTGTGCTCCGCACACAAACAAGACGCCCTTGCTCTCCCTCCCATCCCTAATTTACAGAAGACTGGCAAAGTAGCGGCTCGCTAAGTGGCAGAGATGGAATGCAAGGGAGGGCCTGGTATGGCAACACAAGCAGGCCAGCCAAAGGGTCGGCCTCCCTCTCTCTAGATAAGAAAGTGCAGTGCTTAAGAGAAGAGTGACATTTCAGCCATCTGCAGCATCCGTCATCTGATCGCCCTACAGACACTGTCTGGGCTGAAATGTCAAGCTTAATATGAATAAACTAACTGTGGGCCCCGGTGTTACACCTACATGTACCGTACACTCTGTGACACCACATCACTACATATGCACAGTATCCATAAGCACAGGAAGGCTGTGGTTTGTCTGTATCTGTCAATGCCCACTCTTTCTATCTCCTAGTCTGGTAGTTCTCAAACTGTTGCTTGCAAAATGATTTAAATTCATGCAAAAATAAAGTGTATTAAGTTTATGTTTGTTAATAGGTCAACACATTTATTTTAAGAAGTTGCTGGTGAATTATCACCAGCAAAGCAGTTACTGTATACAATAGGAATAAATACTAGTTTAAAATATATGAACACTTCAACCACTTACAATAGTATTCAGAAAATATAATAATCATAATACAAGTATAAAATAAAAACATATAATACCACAATCTTATGCTACAAGCTGCGTGAGACAAGACAAGGAATACATCAAAACAAGTGGGGACCAGGACCTTCCCTGTGTATGTGTATGTGTGAAGTGTGTGTGTGTGTGTGTGTGTTACCAGTAGCTGTTCTTGGTCTTCTTGGGCATGCGTGTGAGTGGGGGCTCCAGACAGCCCAGGTGGTAGTACAGCTTGCATGTGTCACACAGCAGCAACAGATGCTGGTCCTGATTCTTCTTACAGATCCCACAACTGTATAGCAGCGGCACATTAGGACACAGCGTGGTGCAGAGACAGTTCAGTTAGTCTGTAGTAAGACAAGCCTGTATACAAATAGAATTGGTTGATTCAATCATTGGATTCATTCCTCCCGTTGGCCGTGTTAGGTCATAGCTGGGAATATGGTATAATATATATAATACACGCTCATGAAATAAAGTGAGCTGGAGAATAATGCAAGCTCAAGAACAAATTACACGGTTACAACAATGCAGCCGTTTAAAAGACTGCAGGATCGAGTTTAAGCACTACAATAAACTCACAAATGGTCCTGTATTTTCACTGCATGAAAAAACAGATCAACTGTACAGTTGCATACGAAAGTGAAAAAAAGCCTGCAAATTAAAGTGAGGAAACGTGTGCATACAGAGACAGGCCATTATGCGTGGCAGTGTAACAATTATCAGACAGTTATTACAGCAAAGGGCAGCTAAGCAGAACACGCAGAAGCAAGCGCTAGCCGCGGCTAAACCGATAACAGTTATGAGGTGAGGGAAGATGGTTACATTGCCCTCTGCGTTTACTTGTGGCATCAACCCACAGGCCGAGCCGCCGCACCCTGCGCCATTGACCTTTCCTTGTGGCAAAAGCAGCCTATCCTTAGCCCGTCCCCAGAGCTCAGCTGTTCACCTGTAGATGGCTGGCAGGCTGGCTGACTTCCCCGGCGTCCCTCCCTCCTTCTTGCAGGGCTTCCTCTCTTTGGGGGTTTTTAGGACAGCAGGAGCATTCAGTTTCTAGCAAAAAAAAGCACAACAGCAAATGGGGCAGGTGTGAAACAGAAGCTTTTTGGCTCAATCACCCAGGCCGAACTGCTTCCAGGTGAAGAAATTACCAATAACAAGCCACTGGTGCGGGATGTCCAACTAACAGCTATGTATAGGAGAAAGCTCTGTTGTAAACGTGCATTCAGCGCTGAGTGTGTGCAGAGGACAGGTGGTGTTGGGAGCTGTGTGGCAGAAGCACAGAGAGGAGGAGGGGGAGGGGGTTATTGTTCCCTCCCTTGTATCTCGGACGCATTGCTGCCACGCGGGTTAATTAGAAAACTTATCTCGCAGGACCCCCCCCCTCCCTCTTCCTCCTCAAGTCTTTCACTAAACAGACAAGCTTCTCCCAGCGGCGTGTGTAATCTGAGCGTGCCCAGTCGGTCCACCTGCGGCACAGAGAGAGAGAGAGAGAGAGGGGGCCCCCTGCAGGCATCCTTGGCAGGTTGGTGGGGGCAAGGCTGTGCTGCCTGGCCTGCAGGATGCCCCGCAGAGGCTATCTTCTAAGTGTGGAACGGCGGCCCCTGTGCATCTGGCCGCCCAGTTAAAGAGTCTCCGGCACCGATAAAAGAGTGGCTCCTCCGGTGCGATAAACTAACTTTTATCCGGCCAGATAACACATTTGGAAGGGTCCGGGCCTCAGTTTGGAGTGGCAGACAGCCCTCGGGACATGTGGTCGTCGCGGTGGAAGGCGGGCAGGTTTGGAGCTCTACTAAGGTGGCATGCCGATGGAGCCCCCGCGGGCACGGCTGACATGACTGATGTGCCTTTAGGCAAACATGGGCTGCCAGTTATATTAGGCTGCTGCTGTCGTGTGACACCGTGGAGCTCTCTTTAAGCACACATGCACCTGAGATTTTGGCTCTGCTTCTCCCAACTTGTGCATTCACATGAACCGTGCTCTAGTTTCTCATTGGCCGGCGGTGAGGGAAAACATTAAGACTAACTACAGTGACTCCAGCTTTGTGTTCTGCTAAGCTTGATATTTAGCTTGTTTTATAATGCATGTATGCCGGGGAAGTTTAGTGCAGTTTAGATAAGTGTTTCTTAATGTTTTCTCTTTCCGTGTGCCAGAGTTGTGATCTCCCAGGGGCATCCCGACAAGAAACACACCAGCCACCGGCAGTGGCATGAGGGATGTGAGTCCCCGGTAGGGCCCATTAATAATTTCTGGTAATGCACCGGCAGGATGACAAATAGCAGATAAAAATGTAGCAGAGAGGGGGAGAGAGAGAGAGAGAGAGAGAGAGAAAGAGAGAGAGAGATGACAGAGAAGTGTGTGCTGGTGTGACTGATGTTGCTACTTAAACCTTGCATGTTTCTAATTAGGTGATTTATGGTGGTCATTGCAGATTCACCGCCACTCTCCCTCTGGTCCTCGTCATTCCTGCAGACCCCCCCCACACACACACACACACACACACACACACACACACACACACAACCCCATGCCCCTCTGCCATTTATCTGCACAGCCCATGCTCTCAACAAGCACACTTTTAATCAACTCTTTTTATGTATTCGGTCAGCTGCTCATGTCAATGGGTTTCTAAAGGACTGATTACATGTACAGTTCAGAGCATGGGAAGAAAATAACGTCCCTTAAATACAGGCACCGCGATACGGTGGCCTACTTCACCTCTCACTTAAGACAAGACACACAACTGTAAAAACAGTGAGGAATAATAACAATGAATAAATAATTAACCATGTGAAATCATGGACTTTACTTGAGAGCAAAGAGGCCCCCCACTGGTCACAACCATAGAACTAACACTCAGGCTCGCATGTATACATTAAACTGGATTGTTTTGTATTACTTTAGATTAGATCAATGTCCACTTAGGCTAAATGTTGTCTTTATAATCATATATTATCATAAAGATCAATTAAATCTAGAAATGCTCTGATAAAACCGAGTGTGCTACAGCTCCACAATGACTACCTAGAGCACGCAGGTCATACAGTATTTCCAGCTACTCTGAAATGGAACTTTAACTGCTGACATGGAGAACCTTTCAGTGACCCCCCTGTTCTTCTCTATGACAGTAGAGCAATCTTTAAGATGTACTGCCGCTTTCACAGGCTGGTGAACGGTCCTGGAGCTATTGAATCTGTATTAGGGATGAGACGAGCTCTTGACGGGGACAATTCAAGAGTTTTGTGCACCTCAATTAGTCTTTTCTGGCAGTTAGGTTTGGAGTGTAATTTGCATGACTTTGTTGGCACACATGTAGATTGCATTGGCGAGGAGAACCTGTTACCTGTTGTAAACTCGCAGGTAGGCACCGAGAATGGATTCTGTGTCAGACATGAGATATTTTTGTAACCTAAACAACACATAAAGGAAGACCTCACAGACAATTTGCGCAGATTGAATTTTGCACTCATTAAATGACCTGTCAGACGGTGTGACGCAGCTTGGCACTGCCGTTGCTATGGAAGCGAGACGCGGGAGACAGCTTTTACTTTCACAGTCAGGTCTGACTTCATGGCAAATGACAGGTCAATCACTTAGTGCAAATGAAAGGATTTTTACAAACAGCAAGGCTATTACAGCCTGCAGAATTACCCCACTCTGGGCCATGTGGTTGCTACTAGCAATCTGGATTCCTCTCAATCACCAGTCATTATTACACTAATAAAGGAAATCAATAAGCGGCAGTTTTCCTCAAAATCTTCAAATAACGCTGGTTGGATAAGTTTAAATAAGAAGAAAAAAGATGGAAGGCGAGCATTATACAATATTTCTACATTTTGTATTTTAGTTATTACTATTGATTTATTAATTTACCACTTAGAAGCCATCGTGGGAATGGAAATCCCTTCTTTATTAATGTTTCTTCCCTTTTTTTTTAAATTACATGGGAGATTTTCCTTATTGAATGTAGTGATTTAACATTAAGGGTAGAGCTGTTTATTGGCAAGAATCTGACGAGACGTACGATACATATCACGATACAGGGGCAAACATTCGATATATTGCGATGCTGTAAGCAAGGTAATATATTGCGTTTTCTAATTTGTGTAAAACTGTCATAACAATGCTAATGTGTGGCACTGCTGTAAAAAATAACAAACACTTATGTAAACTTGCTCAGGGACTGCAGATTTAAATTAGCTTTCAGCTAAATCTGGTAACAATCATCTATCTTCTGTTTTGAGGTAAATGTATTTTGTACATCATCCCTTTTACAAATAGAGTAAAAATATGGCTGGATGATATGGGCAAAATATATATCACCTTAAATATTTAATAATTTCGATACGGTATAATTCAAATATTGATATGAACAATATAAGCTTCAGAAAAACTGTTAGGAACACCCACAGTGGAGTACTTAAAAACTTCTGAAAATGCATTTGCCAAGTCTATGAAACCTCCTATGAAACTGTAATATTTTAGAAATAAAAAAACGTATAAATAAATGTTCACCTTTTAACCTTTATACAATATATAACTTAACAAAACTATCAACTGTGTTATTTTCTTTCTGTTAGTACTATAAGTTATGAAGGAAATGTATGTCTGCCAGTAGGTGTCACTAGCGTTCTGGTGTGTGTGTGACTAGCACTGTGGTTCCATGAATTAGACGAAGGCGATTTCCAATGTTAGCAGAGGAAGCTGACAAAATACATAATATTAAGCCTTTCTGTTACATTTGCTGTTAGGTGAGAGAGTTGATAAAATTGTTTGGCACGTGAAAACAGCACATACTGCTTAGCACTGAAGTAGTAGTGCAAGTCATCACGCACAGTTTATATTCTTTCTGTTCGCCTTGAATACAGCTGGCAGAGCTCTACACTGACTTTATCCCCAAGGAGCACACATGCTCCTAAATTAAAACATTTAGGAGCGCAAAAATGTAGGAGCACATCCAAAATTCTATTTATTAAGGGCATAACTGTTATGCAATTATTCACCTTTAGTATTTTGTTTTCATTGTATCTTAATGTATATAGTATGTTGTCTGAATGGCTTGGTTTTTGACAAAGGAGAGATGATTAGGCCTACATTATCAGGTTTGACCTATCATAAAATATCT